>RJVU01026577.1:18465547-18486412 GCA_003731715.1 Anabarilius grahami | reverse complement strand
TAATTTTCAGTGTCACATGATCCTTCAGAAATCATTCTAATATGCTGATTTGCTGCACAAGAAACATTTCTTATTATAAAAGATCAGGGGACACTGAAGACTGGACTTATGGCTGCTTAAATTACATTTTAAAATATATTAAAATAGAAAAATTTAAATAAAATGACAATATTACTAATATTAATATTGTGCTAAAAATCACAACAGTACTGTTTTTACTGCATTTTCGATTAAATAAATACAGACTTGGTGAGTATTAGAGACCAGTTGTAAAAAAAAAAAAAAGTATATTTAAAATACGTTGCCTAAGAATTTACATTGCAAAACAAGATTTGAAATATTATAGTATTTGTTGTACTGAATTAATTTTAAGAGTCAATTGATTTAGCAAAATATAATTTTTTGCTTTATATTTTGGTTTCAGGAGCGATATACGAACTGTCTATTTCTGATATTCAGCCTTTTAGAAGTACATTTATCATTTATTCATCTCTGCAGAAAAATGGATTACAATCAAGAAAGCAGAGACAGTGTTCTCATCCTCTTCTGATCTGCTGTCACCCGTCCGTCCCCCTCCTCTCCTCTCACCTGTTCATCTCAGACAGGAAGCGAGCTCCCAGCCACTCCTCCATGTTCATGTAGCCCTGCTCGGCTCTCTGCTGCAGACTGCTCACGGTTCTCAGCGCATGAGCCTTCACCAGCTCCAGACGCAGCTTCACCGCATGTTCTGCACACAAACACAGCTCATTCTTACTGTTTATACATCACACACACACACAAACATCCTGAAGCTCTGTACTGTTTACACAACGATATACAAAAGCCCAACATAACAGGTATCACAAGATATCAGCCAGGAGCTCACGGCGTACCTTCACGTTTCAGTGCGGCTGTGAACTCCTGTTTGATTCTCTTCCTCTCTGCTCTCCTCTTGATCTCCTCAGGGTTCTTCACCACTGTGGGCAGAGGACTGGGCTCCTGAGGAGGGGTGGGAGCACCTAAAACACACAGACCCTCGTGTCAGCACATAACAGAGCAGAAACTCACACATGTGATTGAGTAGAGGGTCTTCACCTTTCTTTTTCCCTGCTTTCTTATTGTCCGTAGCAGAGTTTGAAGTCTGCACTCTCTGTGTCTCCATCGGCTTCTGTTCTTCATCACCTTCCTCTTCTTCTCGATGCTGCGTCTCTGCCAACACCTGACACACAGTCGTGTGCAAACACACGTGAAGAAAGATGTGCCGGCACAAGGGAGTATTTCACCATTTTACAACTTTTCCAAACAGAATTCTGAGTAGGAACTATCGTTTTTGTAAAATAAACTGTAAAATGTCCAAACATGGATAAAAAGATGAAAGAATCAACATTATAATAAAACATTAATGAAAAAATATAAATATAATATTGTTTTTAATATTTAATATGCATTTATTTGCTCAAAAATACAGCAAAACAGTAATGTTGTGAAATACTAGTGAAATACTATTTAAAATGTAATTTATTTCTGTGATCAAAGCTGAATTTTCAGCATCATTACTCCAGTCTTCAGTGTCACATGATCCTTCAGAAATCATTCTAATATGATGATTTGCTGCTCAAGAAACATTTCTGATTATTATCAATGTTGAAAACAGTTGTGCTGCTTAATATTTTTATAATAATAATTAATTTTTTTCACAGGATTCTTTGATGATTAGAAAGTTTAAAAGTACAGCATTTATTTGAAATGTACATTTTTTTACCAAAAATCATACTGTCATTTTTGATCAGTTTCTTAAGGAATAAAAGTATTAATTTCTTTAAAAAAAAATCTTACTGAACCCAAACTTTTAAATGGTTGTGTTTATGAACAATTTATTCACATTAGTGGCCACTATTATAAAAATTACAAAATCAAAATTAGCTATTTTTAATATGTGATTATGAGTTCATTGATGCAATTTTGATTTTTAGTTTTTTTTTAATTTACACAGCATTAAACCACTGTTTTCAATCAAATTATAGATGATCTATTGTTATTTGCATTTTGACTCAATTTCTAAATCTTTACAGATTTGTTCATTGATTTGAGCTCCTAAAAAAGGGCTTTTCAAGGATTTCCGTCTACAGTGACACCACTATTTAAACATGATGTTGTTCAGAGGAATATTTCTTGCCTTAACTGAAAGATGCTGCAAGTTTTTTTAAATAAACAAATTGCATTTGTCTGTCAGAAGGTGTATATCAGTAACAGCAAATATGGCCCATATTTTTAAGCTAAACAACAAAAACGTTATTATACTGTACATTTCTTATAACCAACACACAGATATAAACACACACCATGCTCCTGACGGCGGTGAGTGCTGTCTGGAAGAACTCCTGCAGTAGTTTCTCATCAGGATGGTGCAGAATCTGTCTGAGGAGCTCAGAAGTGGGAGATCTGCAGGAAACCAATGGAAACCTGACAGCACAAACATCTCCAGTTATTCAACAAACAAGCACATCATTGTTATACACACCCAAAGACAAAGATTAAAAGCACACATACACTTTAGTTTTCTTCTTATCCTCCATTTCAGATTCTTTTTCTTCAGCACTCTTTGCAGGTTTTTCTAACAGCGCAGGGCCAGAGCTGAAATATGAATGTATAATATATTAACACATCAAACATCAAGTATGTCACTGTCTATCTAAACAACTTTACTTTAAAAAACAATGTCTATGCTCAGAATTGAATACTACTGTAACTTTCACTACATAGTATACACTGTACTGTATATTGCTTACTGTTTATTTAAAAGAGTATGTACAACAGTAGGCATTATGCATATTTCTACATTGTTGTCACATTGTAAAATGTTTTAAAGACATTATTCAGTAATATTATCGTAATATTTAACTGCACTGACACTATAGGACGAGAACTCAATTGAGCTGGATAATGACACTCACTTTGCAACATCGACACTGTTATTGAACTAATTTGAACCAAAACTGAACACACTTGAAATGAATAATGACACTATAGTCTTCCATAGAGCTGATTTACAGAAGAAATTGGTTTTATAATTGATTAATTTGACGTTACACTGTTATTTTCCTGTTTATTAATATGAAGCTGCTTTGAAACAATCTATATAAAGCGCTTTGTAAATAAATGTGACTTGACCTTATTACATTGTCACACATGACCTTATCGTGAACATATTCAGCTCTACAAGTGGTGACCAGGTATCACCTCTGACATCAAACTCTTGGCAGTATGATAAAAATGTTAATTCAGTTCATTTCTCACACTGGAAACTGAAGGAAAATAAGTGTACACTGCATTTTGGGATACAATATTCCATACAATACAAGTTGTCAAATAGGTGAAAATTTGCAAGCAGACTGCAAAACTAGTATATGCTATTCTGAACACAGCCAAAGTCATTATGTCATATTATACACTATGAGACAGGCAGATGGACAACTACAGTAGCTCAGGAGAAGGTCTATAGTCCTGTAATGTCTGTGACATGATAAATCATGATATGTAATGCTTCTTTTTACATTTCTGATTCCTCTTGCTCGTACTCATCTGCAGTGATGTCAAGCAATGGGATGCGAGTGAAGCCACGCGTGGATTCAGGAAACGCGGTTTTACACATCGCTGAATAGTAATCTCTAAGCAGACACAGGTAGTCTTGAAAGCGGCCAACTTCAATCTGTACACACACACACACACACACACACAAACAGAACCATAAGACTTCAAACTCATCCCAGGCGGTTTTATGATGTATTAGAGGAATGTGTGTGTGTGTGTGTGTGTGTTACCTGCATTAATGCAGAATAATGGTTGATTAGTACAGCAGTGTGATCGTCTAACCAGCCATCATCAATGACACCTGCTCTCTCCTGCTCCGCCTCTTCCTTGCGCTTATCACAGATGTCCCACAGACGCTCACGCAAGTCCTGCACGAATTAAAATCACACACTGATTAGGATGAAAGTTTGAACACATATTTTATTGCGAAAAATGTTTATTTGTGGCTAATTTGTGATAAATCTGCAACAAACAAATGCTCACTGAAATAGTTTTTTTTTTGTACATTTCTTCACCAAATTTCTATCGGTTTCAATGTTACACACCAAAACTAATGAAATATTTGAAAAACATTAAACAGACAGGTTTAAATGAAACTCACACAGAAAAATAAATAAATAATTTTAAAATGTATTTCCTTGCTTTATTGCTAAAAAATATACTGCAAATATGTTTTAAGGCCTTCTAGTCTTCATTGATTTTTTTCTTTTTGAAGTTAAATAAAAATATTCATATAAAAAATTTCACACAAAACGTGATTTAAATAAACAAGTTCATTTTTCTTACCTCACTTGTTTTAAGCATAAAGTCTTTATATCTGATGTCATTTTTCTTTTCAACTAAATGTATCTCTGTGTTTAGATATTTGTAGTGGATAACAAGACAAAAATACTGAGGAAGAAAATCATGTTTTGCAGTTCAGGAGTTTCTCACATCCAGCCTTTGATGGAGCTCTCCTTTAGTCTCCTCGTCCTCTCTGACGTTGTCAGGAACGCTGTTATAATCGCGCTGCCACGCGCTTACAAACTCCTGCTTCAGATCAGGCTTCTGTAGGTACTGCCTGAAGTTCTCCCTGAAACATAGAAACACACACATACGTTATACACACACACATTCACAGGCCCTCACGTCAAACACAGAGGAGCGCTGTTCTCTCACCGGATGTTGTAGAGGTGGTGAATGATGAGCTCACGTTCACCGCGGAGGTTCTGCATCACTGTTTTGACGTTAGTCACATATGAATTACAGACGTTCTCCCAGTACGGAACAAGATACTCTGGGATCTCCTGCAAAAAGATGAACATTAGAGAAAAACACAAGAACTGAAATGATATAAATGGATCATATTATATTTTTCTAATTGTATAAAGATGTTTTTTGTGCCAAAAACCATTTTAGTTTAGTCGTTCATAACCATTTTATGTCCTCTATACAGTCTTATATGTTCTATATTCATTTTCTGTTTCAAATAAATGCTGTTCTTTTGAACTTTCTATTCATCAAAGAATCCTGAAATAAATGTTTCCTCAAAAATATTAAGCAGAACAAATTGATAACAATAAGAAATGTTTCTTGAGCAGCAAATCATCATATTAGAATGATTTCTGAAGGATCATGTGACACTGAAGACTGGAGTAATGATGTTGAAAATTCAGATTTGATCACAGGAATAAATTACATTTTAAAATATATTTAAATAGAAAACAGCTATTTTAAACTGTAAAAGAACATATTATACAATATTACAGTTTTTACTGTATTTTTCAAAAGCATTAAAAATCATACTGACTCCGAACTTTTGAAAAGCAGTACAATTTTTCTTTCTATTCTTAATTGCAATAAATTGTCTTTTTGGAATGTTGAGATGTTTTGATGTCTGAAAGTTATATTGTTGGTTTTGGCAGTGTGAACTACAGTAACATATGTTTTCAGAGTACATCAAACTCTTTCAAAATATTATTTCCTTCATAAGATTTCGAGAAAAAAAAGTCAAAATAAAATGTTGAGAATAAAATCAAAATTGAGAATAAAGTCGTGTTTCAAGAAAAAAAGTCAAAATAAAATGTTGAGAATAAACTCATTAAATTTTAAGAATAAATTCGGTAAATATAGCTAAAAATATAGCGTTAAAAATATAGCTTGACTAACTGATCTAACTCTGTCATGTCCTCTATCAGTATGCAATAAACACTGATCAAATGCGTGTTTATTCTCAACATTTTATTGTCACTTTTTTCTCGAAAATTAAGGAGTTTAATCTCGAATTAGAATGACTTTAATCTCGAGATGTTTTTTTTTATTATTACTTGGCCCTAATTATCTTCCATATTTAAGAGACATTAAGGGCCCTATTTTAACGATCTAAGCACATGGTCTGAAGCGCATGGTGCAGGTGCACTTAGGGTGTGTCCGAGTCCACTTTTGCTAGTTTAATGATGGAAAAAAATGGTTGGCGTGGTCCAAAAGGGTTGATTAATGGGTGTGTTTTAAGCATAATGTGCAATAAACCAATCAGAGTGTCATCTCCCATTCCCTTTAAAAGGCAGGCGCGCTTGCACCATGGCGGATTGCTATTTACATGGCAGAATTTGCAAGCGGAAAGACTAAACGCTCTCCAGAGAGGAAACGGATCTGATCGTGCATGGGGTTAAAGCACTGTAATCCTTTTATTTTTAATATTTGGCATGTTTTTGTGCTGCTGCGCATCCCTGTGTGTACGCGTGTTGCTTTAAAAAAAAAAAAAAAAAAAAATACTGGACCATTGACTTTAGACCAGCTTTCACTTGGTCAATGGCACAGTCATTTTCAGTTGCTTCAAAATAGCAACACGGCAACAATGCATCTGAGCACACCTCGTTTTCAGACTAGCACGCCCATGGGCGAACAAATGGGTATGAGTGTATTTGCGATTTAAACAACATGGCGCTGGATGTGAAAATGATAACTGCGTCGGACTGAAACTAGCAAAAAACACTTGTGTTGCGCCTGGTGTCGCATTGCGCCAGGTGTATGATAGGGCCCCAAGAGTCTTTGACATATAAATCTCATACCAGTTTGAGCATCAGACTGATTAAAAAACAAAGTAGATAAGTGTAATGGCTCTCCATCTGATATTCCAAACTAAACAGACTCTTTGAACATCATTTTTCCATGTTTAATGGAAGCATCTGCCAGTCTTCTGAGAGAAGGTGTGTTATGTGTGTGTATATGCCTTGGGTAAGGGTTCCTCGATGTAGACCCTTCCAGCAGATTTTGGGGTCGCTGATGAAGACTTAGCAGAGCTGGCACTTTCTGGACGGGTGTGTTCAGGTGAGGAGGATGTAGACATTTTCCTGGAGTGAACCAGAGCTGCTTCTATAGGTCAGGACAGAGAGCACATTTCACTAGACATGCATTTACACAAGGAAATATAGATAGAAATGGACAATGTTAAAGTGGTAGGTAGAAAAATGGGAGATTTCCAAACTTTCAAGTCTACAAATTGTTTGAATGAGTCTGTACAAATTAAAGCTGAATTACACTTAGAACAGTAATTAGGTAGGCCTTTTAGTCTTATTAAGACATTATTGGGAGATACAACTGATATTTACATGCATTTTATGTAAGTAGTCTGCTATACTGCTATAAAAATCTCATGCATCAAATACTTTACTTAACAAAAACACATACGCAAACATTTTATATATACATTGTCATGTTTTATAGAGTTAAGTAGTCTGAAGCAAGTTGATGTACCTTTTTCAACAGAGTCCATAGTGTCCATCAGAACCATCTCCACGTTTTTAAAGAGAGTTTCCTCATCTACATCTGCTGTGACTTTCACAAGAATATTCTGCTGATTACCAAACCATTTCTCCAGTTTTGGCCATGTGTCATGGAACCCACTGATTCTATTAAAGAAACCATAACACAGAAGACTATATTATATGGAAGCTTGTTTCCTCCATGGATTAAAAAAAAACAACAATTGCGACTTCTTATCTCACAATTCTGACTTTTTTTCCTCCAATTCTTTTTTTCTCAGAATTGTGAGATATAAAGTCGCAATTGAGAGATATTATGTCAGCATTGTGAGATATAAATATAACTTTATATAAATATATATATAAAATTAAAACTTTTCTTGCAATTGCGATCTCTCAATTCTGACCACTTTTCTCAGAATTGTGACATATAAACTCACAATTGTGAGTTATAAAGTCCAATTCTGTCCATTGGACAGAATTGAAGTACTGTACTGGAGTACTGGAGAACTGGACAATAAAGTCCAATTATAACTCACAATTGTGAGTTATAAAGTCCAATTCTGAGGGGAAAAAAATACTGACTTTTTTCTCTCAGAATTGTGAGTTCATATCTCACAATTTTGACTTTATAACTTGCAATTGTGAGTTTATATCATGCAATTCTGAGAAAAAATTCAGAATTGTGAGAAAAAAAAAAGAATTGAGAGATAAAATTTGCAATTACCTTTTTTATTTTTTATTCAGTGGTGAAAACAAGCTTCCATATTTTATGAGCGTTTTGTGCCTTAAAATAATCTTTTTAAAAATCTGAAAGTCAATGAAAATTCAAAGAAAAGAAAAAAACAAATTGATTTCATCCATCAGGATTTGCCTGGATCATGTAATGTTTATCTATTTTCCAGTACACTGAACTGGAAACTGGTGACACCGTATGTTTACTTTGGGCATTACAAAATGAAGCTTGTATCTTTCCAACTATAATCGTGTGCACAATTATATAATCATGTGTCCCGTGTACTGAAAACAACCACCGTACGTTTTCACACACCTGTGCTGTATCTGTTTCGTCCCCAGGCTTTTGTCATCAGACAAGGATGCTGGATCTTGTGTGTCCAGATCTGTCATACTCATCTTTTCGTCTGGATCATTGCTGCCTTCTCTCTCCTGGACTCTGCTCTCTCCGTCCACTAAAAAGATAACAGCATATTACATACTAATAACAACCATGCCTGTCATGTTGTTAAGAGTAACTGATGTTAAAGTTAATAACATCTAGCATTTCAATCCGAATAAACACACCAGCCTGGTGAGCGACTCGCTCCAGAACCTGCTCATCTGAAATGTCTAACAGCACCACTACATCCAGTGCAGGAGATGGAGGACATGGATCTTTATGCATGTTTTTGTCTGTGGATAAGTTGCTTTGTGTTTTTGTCTCAGTCTCATCAGGTTCTGTCCCATTCAAAGCTTTCTCCAGCATCTGAGCCTGACTGATGTCCACTGGGAACCCGTCAAGAATCCAGCCACTATCAGCAGGGATGTTCCTGAAGAACACAGCAGGAGGAAATCAAACCAGAACTAGACTACCTGCAAGTTTAGTCAAGTCAAATTTATTTATATAGCACTAACGGCCGTAGGATAGAGCAAAACAAAACACCGGTCACGAATTAGAAGTCTAAAATTAGAATTTGTAAAGAGAAATGTCGGAAAATTTCAATATAAGAGAAGAGGAGCTTGAGTTTGTTGCACAGCCATATTTGTTTAAACCGCGAGAGGAGTCTAAGCTCACGCTACTCCTACATCTATGTCATTCATTGTGTCATAGGTTACTTTTTCACTGTAAATCGATCTGTATGGCCGTTTACCAGAAGCTAGTTATTGTAGTTTATAAAGTTTTAAATATGGATATAAATATGGCCGTGAAAAAACCCATCGCTTTACTTCAGAAGGCCTTTATTAACCCACTGGAGCCGTATGGATTACTTTTATGATGGATGGATGTGCTTTTTTGGGCTTCAAAATCACACGCCACTTTTACTACAATTATAAAACTTTGAAGAGCCAGGATATTTTTTAAAATAACTGATTGTGTTCGTCTGAAAATCGATAGCTATAAAATAGATGGCTTGAGGGGGAGTAAATCTTGGGATAATTTTCATTTTTGGGTGAACCATCCGTTTAATTATTAATTGTTAATTCACCAAAGGAAATAAGAAAACATAACTAAAAGGTTTTCATGTGCACTCACATGAGATAATACTATCTACATAAGTACAGTCACCGCCATGATCACATGACCAGCTGAACAGTACTCAATTTATATCAGTTAAAGGTGGTACAGAGGATCTTTTCGTCGACTGAGTTTTTGAAATGAGTGCATGCGTAAGAACAACCCCCCTCCTTCACAGCTCATTTCGAGTGAACGCCTCCCAAAACTCCTGCAGGAGTATTGGAACACGAGTGTTTACCACCGGCATTCGCTGTGTTATTAAGCCGGGCACACATTTAATGACTAGCTAAAACATTCTAAGACTATGCTCAACATACAGCGATTGTTTCCTGCTCTTGAAGCAGATTTATATACTTTCACATGGAATTTGAACACCGACTGTAATCGCAGACTGAACGCAACTGGCTCTGACTGGACGCGTTTGAGCGCGATCAGTCATAAGTTTCAATTTACATTCATAATCGGGCTTATTATTCATTATGTCGGACTCACCGCAGGTAACTCATAATCTGCAGCTGTTACTCCTGTCTCCTGACAAAAACATTGCATGTGGCGCCTGTGGAGTGTGGAAAGTTACTGGAGCGAGCAGCCGCGCGCCTCTCACAAGGAACGTCATGGCAGTGATTGACAAGCCAGAGGGCCAATCCGCGCACGTCTCTCACAAGGAACGTCATGGCAGTGATTGACAAGCCAGAGGACCAATCGTTTACGCGATGATCGCGTAAGCGATTGGCTGATGTTTTTAAGGCCCTACCTCGTGCACAGATGATGTATATTAATAATATTCCTTTCAGTGCACCTAATAAATAGTCTTTTATCAGTTAGTAAAGACAGTTTCAAGTAATATTGCAAAAATGTATAAAACAATACATCCTCTTTAGCACCTTTAACCCCCTAATATGGGACATTTGAAATGTTTTGTAGAATAACCCCCAGAAAACAATCTGAATCAGAATTCTGGGATTGACGAGTCAGAATCAAATTTCAAAGAGAGTGTTGCGTAGCAATGCAATATACAGTAAATTAAACATTTTATTTTAACTGTGCAAAAAACAAATTGTGAAGTCAGAAAATAAGCATTATACATAAATAAGCATTCCAGCTCTTTACCTGATAGCATCCATTATAATGTCAACCAGAAGTTGATCAGGAACAGCTTTGCCTGTCCTAAGAGCCTTCTCTACCGCTGCACCACACTGCGCTCGCAACGACCACTGCAGAAGACAGCATTGTGTGCATCACAAACCATATCAAGGAGCTCAATGCTGCTAAATACAGAGAATTTGTGTGGAGAGTGGCTGTGTATTTGCTTTTACTTTTTCTTTGTCCTCTTTTTCGTGAACTCCAGATGTCTCATGAGGCTGCGGTCCTGATGTGAGACAGATGGAAGTGTTAATCACTTGAGTGAGCAGGGTAAATAATGTCACTCTTTTTAAACCTTATCTTTATTGGGTTTTGAGTTTGGTATTGAGCATTTATGGAGAAACAAATATGAGGGAAAAAATAATTAATATGCAGTTAAATTAAAGAAAGAAAAAAAATGGAAATAAATTTACATGATAACTACAGAAATAAATTCAAGAATAAGAGTAATCAATTATTACAGAAATGAATAAAAGTTAATAATAAAAAAAAGTTAATTAAATAATAGGACTGTGAAATATCATAAAATATTGTTATATTATTACACTTTAAAATATACATTTTTGTATAATTAAATATATTTTACAATGTAATTTTTTCCTGTGATCAAAGCTGAGCATCAGCATCATTACTCCAGTCTTCAGTGTCACATGATCCTTCAGAAATCATTCTAATATGTTGATTTGCTGCTCAAGAAACATTTCTGATTATTATCAATGTTGAAAACAGTTGTGCTCTTCATATTTTTGTGGAAACCGTGATACATTTTTTTCAGGATTCTTTGTGGAGGATTAAGTTCAAAAGAACAGCATTTATTTGAAATCTAAATCTTTTGTAACATTATAAATGTCTTTACTGTCACTTCTGATCAACTAAATGCATCCTTGATGAATACAAGTATTATTTTCTTTCCAAAAACATCTTACTGACCCAAAATTTTTGAATGGCAGTGTAAATAATGTCAGTTTTAGAAGTTGTCTAATATTCTCACAAACCTGATTCTAGAGGGGAGGACGTCTCCATCTCTTCATCTCTCTGAGGCTGCTCAATACCTTCTGTCAGAGGACAATTTCTCTCCAGGTTCTTCTGAGCATGGCAAATACATGGTCAGCCCCAACATGGGAATTAAACAGTGTAAATGTAGTAAATAAAATGTTCGAACAGACAACAGTACAGTAAAACAGATCACAAACTGGTTTTGTTGAAAAGTATGATCAGATCTATTGGTTTTCTACCTCATAACACTTACAGAATACTAAGAGTAAGTTTTTCTGACCTGTGACACTTCTTGGCTTCCACTCGCAGCCTGTTTTTCCTTCTGATAGGCTGATAGAGCATCCTGAATCAAAGCGTTGACTGAGAGCACATGGATGCCAAGGACTGATTCCCAGAGATCAACAAACAGCAAGTCAGGAAATTTTGTTAATATAGTTCTGATGTGTCATAGCACTTTTCATTCCAGTACAGCTCTTATTATGATGAAGCATCAACTCCTACCGTTGCTGATCCTGGCGAGGCAGGACGTTTTGCCTGAGTGGGTTTTTCCCAGAATGCATGCTCTGATGGTGAAACGGGGAAAGAGAGGAGGAGGAGTGCTGCCACTGGGTCGGACTATCATGCTCTGTAGACGACTCAACACATGATCCAGAATATCATTATTCACTGGTGAGGTTTGACTCGCACCCTCTTCATGCAGAACCCACTCACCCATCATGGCCTGAAGTGAATAAACAGAAAGATTCACATACATAATACTTGCACTGGCATGTAAAAGATCTATCCCTTGACTGTTATTTCACAGGAAACAATTACAGGGTTTTTAGGCAAATAATTGATCACAGATTATGTACTCCAATGTGAAAAGTGTCATTTATTTCATTAACACACTATTACTAATACTTTACATCAAGAATAAATCTACAATAACTGAAAATACTCTCAAAATACTGTCCTTACCACATACTCATTGTAGTCTTGATTATTGAGTATATGGAGCTTCTCCAGCTCAATGATCTGTTCTGGTGTGGGGTCAGTAGGGGTGGGCTGCACACTGGCCACTTCATACAGTGGCTTACCACTGAAAAACAGCTCCATCCACTCCTGCATCATCTTCACTGGTATCAGACTGGAAAAGAGTGAAGATGGGCATTTTACCTTTTTTTGAAGCATTTTTTACCTACCATATTAATTCCTCACATACTACCGTTCCAATGTCGGGGGTCAGTAAGATTATTTTATTTTTAATTTTTTTTTGCAAGGATGCATTTGATCAAAAGTAAGACATGTAAGCAGAACTATATTCGACATTAAAAATAATAAGTAACTGATGTTGAGCAGCAAACCAGCATTATTTTTGAAGGATCATGTGACACTGAAGACTCGAGTAATGATGCTGAAAATTCAGCTTTGCATCACAGGAATTAATACGTTTTTAAAATATATTCATATAGAAAACTACGGAAGCTTGTTTCTGACACGGAATAAAATAAATTTAAATATAATTGTGACTTTTTATCTCACAATTCTGACTTTTTTGTGTAATATAAAGTTGCAATTGTGAGTTATAATGTTAGAATTGCAAGATACAAACTCATAATTGCGAGTTATAAACTTACAATTGCAAGAAATAAAGTCAGACTTCTTTCTTGCAATTGCGAGTTTATATCTCGCAATTGACTTGTTTTCTCAGAATTCTCAGAATTTTTTGAAGTTAGAATTGTAAGAAAAAAAGTCAGAATTGAGAGCCAAACTCGCAATTGCAAGAAAAAAGTCATAATTGCGAGTTGTTGACAGAATTGCTAACTTTTTAAAGAATATAAAGAGATAAATATAGAGATAAAATAAAGAGATATAAAGAAAGTAATTGCATGTTATAAAGTTAGAATAGCGAGATATAAACTTGAAATTGCTTGTTATAAAGTCAGAATATAAACTCTCAATTCTGACTGTATACGCAATTGCGATTTTATATCACACAATTCTGAGAATTAATGTAAAAAACGCAGCCTTGGTGAGTATAAGACACTTCTCTCAAAAACATTAAATATCTTACTGATCCACACTTGTATACAGTAGTGTCTTTATAAAAAAAAGTTTTTGCAAAATGCGCTATATTTTGTTTTTATTATAATGCACTATAAAGTTATTAACATAGCACACTGCACTTTTTTTATTTCAAAAAGCAAGAACTTTTTATTTTTCATCATGTGAGTTTTTTTAACTCCATGACTGCTGTTTAGTGTGATCAGGGACATAAATACTTGGATGTGAGAAGCCGATATTCTCCAGCTTTGGTAGCCAGATCGACAATCTGTCCCAGAACTCCTCTGCAGATGTCAAAGTGCTTGCGATAGCGAGCCTTAGCGCGCTCGGCCAATAGCTGTTTGTGAAGCTCATGCTCCATCCTGATCTGTTCACTGCGCTCGAGACGTTCCTGTTGGGCGAGAACCTGGACAGCGGATGGGACAATCATAATCAGAACCACTCAAAACCTTTTTCTGACACCTTATGGGTTGTTTTGTTCGTGCACATGTGTGTATATATGTTCTCTCACAGCTTCTCTATCCAAGGCCTCTTGGAAGTCTCGAAGGCGGCGTTCCTGGTATTGTCTCTCTTGGAAGATCCGGTTCTGTCGAAGGACCTCTTTCTGCTGTTTTATTTGCATCAGCTGCACGGCGATCCTCTTCTCCTGCTGCGTCTGACGCATCAATCGACTGACCATCTGTTCCTCTCGCAATACCTCCTGCAGGAAGAATAACAATGCAAGAACCAGATATGATCAAGACATACACCGCTGGCCAAAAGTTTGACACTTCACATGACATTCATACATTTTTAAGTGTGATTTAAGAGTCTAAACATAGTATTTTGCATTGTATTAACCACTGCACTATGCCAGTATTGCATAACAAACATAGCCGATGTTTAGCCCTGTAAAGCCTGAAATATAAAATAATAATAGTCAGAAAAATCTATTTTTTTAAATGGAACAGTTTATTATTCAACTGTTTATCACTGTAAAGCTGCTTTAAAACAATCTGTCTTGTATAAAGCGCTATTAAAATAAAGGTGACGTGACTATTGAACCTTTAGACAAAATGTAAAAAAAAAAAAAATCTTTAAAAAAAGTTTGCATGTGTGTTTTTTGTTGAGTATCACATTTGATACATTTATGGCTCATATGATATATCAGTGAGAATATGGAGCTCAGACTTGAGGAGGAAAACTGAGGCCAAACTGAGCAAAAATATGTAATTTGCATATTTACATGAACAAAAAGGTAAAATGAAATTCTGATAGTTTGTAATGTAAATCAATGAGATCTTTGGATATGAATATTAGTTGTCACTCTATATTTCACAATAATATGTCTTAGTAAGATGATATTTAAATGCTTAGTTTTATGTTTAAAGCTCTGTATTTTTTAAACATATAACATAACATATAACAATGATTATTGAGAGATGAACAAATAAACCTTCCTCAAAAGTATGATGGATCATATTTGATACTCATATTTTAACATTTTTCTAAAAAATTATACTTAGATAATCAAGTAATCCTAAATTGCTTCAGTCCAGTAAGTGTTCACTCTGAAATATTAAAAAACATTAAAGTTTTCTTTAAAAAATTGTTAAAGATTTCACAGCAGACAGACATGTGAAGCACAACCTGAAGGGGTACGTTTTTACAATTACACTAAAAGGCCTTTTACTTGCTAAAAAAGTATAAACTATCAATCAGATGACAGAAGGCATGTAGTAGATTGTGTTCAACAGCGTTTCCAGCAAAGTTTTGATCATGTTGATCATTTAGAGGCCTTAGAAATGTGCGTATAGAATATGACGCAGTAGGCTTTACAGGGTTGAAATAAGCGGTCACCTGCTGAGCCTCATGGGCTTGGAGTTGTTCCATCAGCGCACGTCGTCTCCGCATCTCTCTCTGTTCCCGGGCAGCAGAGTCTTCCTCCAGGCGCTGACGGATGTTCTCGATGTACTCCTTGTTCCACTGTTCTTTGTCGCCTGTACTCATAGGCTGGGTCACACGACCACTGTAAATCCAGGCAAAGTTACATGTTACATTTAGAAAAGTATTTCCAGTTTTGTGTGCAATAAGACTTAGACAGTCAGTGAAGGAACTGTGAATGGTATGTCAGCCTGCTGTCTGTAGCTTCTGTGTGGTGTTTTGGTTTGTATTCCTAGATTTTCAGCGTTATGCAAACATACCTGTAGAGAAAGGTTTCAGCGCCGGCAGGAGAAATCTTCTTCTGGTGCTTCTCAAACTGTTCTATCTCACGATGAACATGCTGAAAATCATACTTCATCTTAAAGGGTCACAATCACACAATCAAAACAACCTTTGACGATGCATAATGTTTTTCCATATGGACTGTTTTTCTTCCAAAAAAAGACAGTTTTCTTGTCTATCACAACATGTGTGTCATTTTTCATTCCAAAATAAAAAAGAAACAAGAAATCACCTTATGGTACAGTAATTCTCATTACTTTAATGTAAAAAAAAGATATCCAGCATTTATGCATCAAAGTGCTGTACTGCAAGGTTATTTTAGTATTATTTATACTTACATTTATTCATATTTTAAACTAGCTTATATTTTTATATTTTCAGTTTTCATTTTAGAAGTTGTGTTTTGTCTTTATGTTTTTTATATTTACATTCATCTTTTTTATGTTTTAGTTTTTGTAATTCTTCNTGTTCCATCAGCGCACGTCGTCTCCGCATCTCTCTCTGTTCCCGGGCAGCAGAGTCTTCCTCCAGGCGCTGACGGATGTTCTCGATGTACTCCTTGTTCCACTGTTCTTTGTCGCCTGTACTCATAGGCTGGGTCACACGACCACTGTAAATCCAAGTAAAGTTACATCCCAGAGCTCACCTAATCAGAAAAGTATTTCCAGTTTTGTGTGCAAGAAGACGTAGATGGTCAGTGAAGGAACTGTGAAAGGTATGTCAGCCTGCTGTCTGTAGCTTCTGTGTGGTTTTTTGGATTGTATCCCTAGATTTTCAGCGTTATGCAAACATACCTGTAGAGAAAGGTTTCAGCGCCAGCAGGAGAAATCTTCTTCTGGTGCTTCTCAAACTGTTCAATCTCACGATGAACATGCTGAAAATCATACTTCATCTTAAAGGGTCACAATCACACAATCAATTTCTGTCAAAACAACCTTTGACGATTCGTAATGTTTTTCCATATGGACCATTTTTCTTGTATCACAACGTGTGTAATCACCTTATGAAATCACCTTATGGTACAGCAATTCTCATTACTGTAATGCAAAAAAAAGATATACAGTATTTATTAGGGGTGTGACGAGATCTCGTGTCACGAGATTTCTCGTCGAGGCAAAAAGTAGTCTTGTGATGTTGCCATGACAGAGTGTTAGGATGATTAGGAAAGAATATGCCACAGCTAAGTTTACATTACGCATCAACTGTCATTTTGCTTTGTATTTAAATAAAAAACATTTCATTAAGTTGGATAACGGTCGCCGCCGCTCCATATTTACAGTTACGCGCGATCGTGATAGTGAAAGTAAACGCGAGCGCGCATTCAAACGCGATTTCAATACCCCGCATTTTAAAGCGGCTCCCTGATGAATACAGATATCTCTCAATATGAAAGCTATTTTAGGCTGGGCTGTGTAGTTGTAACCATCTCTTAGCTCTGTATGAAAGAAAAATTTGGTCTTATTTGCACTTTGAATATTGAGAGAGTGCGATTATGGTTGCACTTATTGTAAAGTGTTACCATAAAAACAAATAACAGTTTTCTCTTAATCTTATTAAGCACAAACAGTAAGGTTTCATTTGTTAACATTAGTTAATGCACTGTGAACTATCATGAAATAACAATGAATGACTATTTTTATCAACTAACATAAACAAAGATTAATAAATACTGTAGCAAATATATTGCCATTGTTAGTTGATGTTGGTTAATACATTAATGTTAATAAATGAGACCTTATTGTAAAGTGTTAACATTTTTATTTATACCGTTTAATTTCTATGATCAGTTTGTGGAAAGGAGTTCAGTTAGGAGGTCAAAAGTTGTAGAAGCTCATAAATCATGTACAGTAAGGTCTGAAGAGACTGAAATCATACAGAAGAGAAGTCAGTCAGTTGAGTTAGTGGCAAAACCTTTTACAGTGCTTGAGTATTGTTGTCTTTTACTGCATATGATAATTCATACACAGAAAGTAGAACTGAAATGACTTTGATTACAAGATGATTAGTTAAAACATTTCAAATACATCTGCAGAATATTTTTTCTAGTCATGTATTTTGTCATCTTGTCTCGTCTCGTGAACTCAATCTCGAGTCTCGTCAGATACCCGTCTCGTCACACCCCTAGTATTTATGCATTTATGCATCATAGTGCTGTACTGCAAGGTTATTTTAGTATTATTTATACTTACATTTATTCATATTTTAAACTAGCTTATATTTTTATATTTTCAGTTTTCATTTTAAAAGTTGTATTTGGTCTTTTTTATGTTTTTTATATTTACATTCATCTTTTTTATGTTTTAGTTTTTGTAATTCTTCAACTTAATTACAAATGTTGCCTTTCAGCAACTTACTAAAATAAGTTTATTTTTAATTTTTTGATCTAATATTCATCTTTTATTTATTTCAGCTTTATTTCAATTACTGAAAACAATTTTTGGTAACACTTTACAATAAGGCCTCATTCATTAATATTATTTAATGTATTAACTAACATGAACTAACAATGAGCAATACAGTACATTTTAATAATGTATTAGTAAATGCTGAAATTAACATGAACTAAGATTAATAAATGCTGTAGATGTATTGTTCATTGTTAGTTCATGTTAACTAATGAAACCTTAGTGTAAAGTGTTTCCCAATTTTTTATTTAGTAAGTCATTAGTTTAGTTTTAGTTGACACTAACATCACTGCTATACTATATTCCAATAATGAGTGCTTATGGGGCTAAATGTTCATTATTATCATGAAAAAGATGTCAAAAGTGTTGTTCACCTGAGCCTCTTGCTTTTTCCGAAACTGATGGTGTTTCTCAGAAGCTCTTGACGTGCGAGTGTGTGGAGGCTTTGGGATCTGGACTATAGCTGACTGAATCTGAATCATAATCTCGTTCTGTTTTCTGCGCGCCTGCCGGTGCTGACAAACAACAAATCATATTGTCAGTCTCAGTCAGCACTATTACATGCTGATTCACAGTAAAACACATTCGTGAAAACTTAGAGGGTGAAACAGAACTGTTTTAACAAACAGGTTTAATGCCTGTTTGATGTTAATGACTAAATAAAGTTAAAGGTATATATTTATCGCAGGAAAACGTTAGCTGTGGTTTAGCTCTAGAAAGGCAGACCTTTTCAATGTCCCTCAGCCTCCTCTCATCCTGCCGTTTGAGCCGGTCCTCTTCCTTCAGGAGCTCAGTCATGACCGAGCGGTTGTACATGTCCTGCCCTCTTTTATGGAATCGTTTCGCGATCTTCTGCATCTTCAGATCCGCCTCACGCTTTACCACCGTCTTCAAGCGCTGTGAGACAAACAGCCTGAAATGAGACTCTTTTCTTTGGTCCCAAAGTTACAGTGTTGGTGAAGCAAATCAAAACATGAAACTAACTTTAACCCCCATGTCATCCAAGATGTTCATGTCTTTCTTTCTTCAGTTGAAAAGAAATTAGGGTTTTTGAGGAAAACATTCCAGGATTTTTGGACTTCACTGGGGTTCAATGGGTTGAAGGTCCAAATGTCAGTTTCAGTGCAGCTTCAAAGGGCTCTACATGATCCTAGATGAGGAATAAGAGTCTTATCTAGCTAATCAATCTGTCATTTCTAAAAAAAAAAAAAAAAAAAAAAAAAAANNNNAGTTTATATACCTTTTAACCACAAATGCTCATCTTGCACTGCTCTGTGACGTGCCACACATTACCTAATCACGTTGGAAAGGTCACACTCATTCATTGTTTTACCTTATTTTTTGTAAAGGCCAACTAACTTAGTCTTTGCACGTTCATTTTTTTTTTAAGAAAATGACCAATCATTTCTCTTGATAAGACCCTTATTCCTCGTCTGGGATCGGGTAGAGCTCTTTGAAGCTGCACTGAAACTGACATTTGGACCTTCAACCCGTTGAACCCCAGTGAAGTCCACTATATGGAGAAAAATCCTGGAATGTTTTCCTCAAAAACTTTAATTTCTTTTCGACTGAAGAAAGAAAGGCATAAACATCTTGGATGACATGGGGGTGAGTAAACTATCAGGAAAATTTAATTCTGAAGTGAACTAATTCTTTAATATATTTCCAGGCAATAAGTTATCCCAACCTGCCAAATAACCAGAACATTATGACCACCCCTGAGAGAGGAGGAGGAAAGAAATGAATTTATTTGACCTTGTTCTAAAGGATCACCTCAGTATAGATGCTGTTCTCTATGCGGTGTAGACGGGCCGTGGCCGCAGGCTGCATGACCTCCATGGCTGTGGCAGTGAGGCCTGATTTCTTCTTCTTCTGCAGCAGGATGTAGAGCTGGTAGAGCAGATGTGTGGCCGCCCCCTGCCTGCCCTGCATCACCGCTTTGGCCATGGCCAGGTCAAAGGGCACGCCTAGCAGCTGCAGCGTGGGCTCAATACGAGTGAAGTTATTCAGCTTTGCATTCGACGTGCTGTGGAATAACACAAATACTGATGATTACGATTTTTGATCAATAGCTGTTTGAAAAATAATTTTAACATCCTTCATTGAAGTATCTTTTTGGACGAATCTCACAAAAAAATGTCACACTTCACCCAAAACTCAAAATATATTTTTTACATTATATACGTATCTATGTACCTATCTATCTATCTATCTATGTACCTATCTATCTATCTATGTATCTATCTATCTATCTATGTACCTATCTATCTATCTATGTACCTATCTATCTATCTATCTATCTATGTACCTATCTATCTATCTATGTATCTATCTATCTATCTATCTATGTACCTATCTATCTATCTATCTATGTACCTATCTATCTATCTATGTATCTATCTATCTATGTACCTATCTATGTATCTATGTATCTATGTATCTATGTATCTATGTATCTATCTATCTATCTATGTATCTATCTATCTATCTATCTATCTATCTATCTATGTACCTATCTATCTAT
>RJVU01026577.1:18425456-18465397 GCA_003731715.1 Anabarilius grahami | reverse complement strand
TATCTATCTATCTATGTCTCTATCTATGTCTCTATCTATCTATCTAGGCCACATATGACCCTCCATCAATAAATAAATAAATAAAAATAAAGCCCATTACTTTTAGGTCATGTTATATGGTATGAGCAACCTTCCATAAAAGGATGGATATATATATATATATATAAATAACATGAAAAAACTATTTCAATATCTATATTTTTATCCGTCCATCGTTCACCCATTCAACAAATTCATCCATCCAGTCATCTACAGTATAAGTTATCTGTTACCTATCTATCCATCCATCTATCCATCAATACCTATTAATTAGGTAGATATTAACAGATACTAAAAATGTATGTAAAATACATCTATCTAAAATCTATCTATCTATCTATCTATCTATCTATCTATCTATCTATCTATCTATCTATCTATCTATGTACCTGTCTATCTATGTACCTGTCTATCTATGTACCTGTCTATCTATCTATCTATCTATCTATCTATCTATCTATCTATCTATCTATCTATCTATCTATCTATGTGTCTATCTATGTATCTCTCTATCTGTGTCTATCTATGTATCTATCTATGTATCTATCTATCTATCTATCTATCTATCTATCTATGTATCTATCTATCTATCTATGTGTCTATCTATGTATCTATCTATCTATATGTCTCTATCTATCTATCTATCTATCTATCTATCTATCTATCTATCTATCTATCTATCTATCTATCTATCTATCTATCTATCTATCTATACATGTATCTATCTATCTATACATGTATCTATCTATCTATGTCTCTATCTATCTATGTCTCTATCTATCTATGTATCTATCTATCTATGTGTCTATCTATGTGTCTATCTATGTATCTATCTATCTATCTATCTATCTATCTATCTATCTATCTATCTATGTCTCTATCTATGTCTCTATCTATCTATCTAGGCCACATATGACCCTCCATCAATAAATAAATAAATAAAAATAAAGCCCATTACTTTTAGGTCATGTTATATGGTATGAGCAACCTTCCATAAAAGGATGGATATATATATATATATATAAATAACATGAAAAAACTATTTCAATATCTATATTTTTATCCGTCCATCGTTCACCCATTCAACAAATTCATCCATCCAGTCATCTACAGTATAAGTTATCTGTTACCTATCTATCCATCCATCTATCCATCAATACCTATTAATTAGGTAGATATTAACAGATACTAAAAATGTATGTAAAATACAAACACAAAAATATGTATGTCTATCCATCTATACCTTTGTTTGGAGAACAGGTGGAAGTCGCCCTGCAGCTCATATCTGTACAGCATCTCTCCTATCAAATAACCGTTTGCAAAATCCCTGGCGAAGGAATACGGCTCTGCAATAGATTCATAAATCATTCAGAATAAAAAAAAAGAGGCGAAATTATTACTGACAGTTTAGCTGTTAAATCAGGTATAAGTTAAATACAAACGTTTATGGACGGATCATTCTCGTTAACTCGTTTGCTAACGGCTATTTCGTAACTTACCAACGACTTTTGACAGCCGGAGCTCTGAATTCAGCCACTGACAGATTATGTCAGACATCCTGAACGCTTAATTTTCTTAAGGAAATTCAATAATGTTTACATACACAAAGATGTAAGGATAATCTAGGCATCTGTGTAGTTTATGGATGACATTGTTTTGGGGAGTGTCTCGTTTTGGCGTGGTGTTGCCACAGTAACCAAACTGGCTGAGCACAAAGGTCCAACTAAAATTCCCTGAATGGGATTCATGGCAGAGTGGATGTGCCTTATGACCTTAATTACACAGCCCTTGCTGAAGTTCTGTTGTGTTGTTATTTGAAATTGGATAACAATATTTCTAAAAATCAAATGAATATGCATTTGAAATTTCTGTAAAAATAAACTGTAAAACAATTTGATTCTTAAAATTATTTATTCAATTTTGATCCTTTAGCTTCCAAATTATGATCTCAGGGTAACACTTTACTTGAAGGGGTGTGCATAAGACTGACATGACACCTTCATAATCATGACGTGACACATGTCATGAATATGAAGGAGGTTTAATGCATGTTTATAACAACTGTCATTAAGTGTCATTCGCTCAATTATGTCATTTTTAATGCAAAGATGACATTGTTTGAGATGTCCGAGTTATGACAACTTGACATAAACCAATACATCATAACCTGTCAGTGTCTTTGTCATGACAACTTGACATCATTTAGCTTTATGGGTTAACATTACATTAAACTGTCATGTGGTTGGTTTTGACATTGGCTGTCATGAGGCCATTATAATAGTGTCATGAATATGTATCTTGACCTCAACTACAGTGGTACAAATTTAACTTGTCATTAAAATGTCATTAAGTGACAATACTCTGACAAATCATTTTACATTAACAGCGTCATGAATAGTTTATTTTAAGATTTTTTTTATTTTTTTTACGTTTTCTCCAAAAGAAGGTCAGATAATAGACAATTTCAAATTTCATAAAAAAGATGACACTGTTATAAAATAAGGGTAACACTTTATTTTAGGGTCTTTTAAGTTGCTTATTACTAGCATGCATATTACTAGAACATTGACTATTTATTAGTACTTATTAAGCACATATTAATGCCTTATTCTGCATGACCTTATTCTAGATTCTTAATCCGACCCAATACATAAACTTAACAATTAACTATATTTATAAGCAGTAAATTAGGAGTTTATTGAGGAAAAAAGTCATAGTTAATAGTTTATATATGTGTTCCCTACACAGAGGTGTTACCAAAATAATGTAATGTAATATTAATGTTAAAAAGCAAAGTAGTTTCTTAAGTTTGATAATTAATCTGCTATGTCATGTTTATGACAGGTTATGTTGTCTTGGTAATGTCAAGTTGTCATGACAAAGACACTGACAGGTTATGATGTATTGGTTTATGTCAAGTTGTCATAACTCGGACATCTCAAACAATGCCATCTTTGCATTAAAAATGACATAATTGAGCGAATGACACTTAATGACAGTTGTCATAAACATGCATAAACCCTCCTTCATATTCATGACATGTGTCACGTCATGATTATGAAGGTGTCAGTCTTATGCACACCCCTTCAAGTAAAGTGTTACTGTATTTTCAAACAGTTCTGCCTTATTCTTATTGGAGCTTGTTTGAAAATGAATCAATTTATCTTTTATTAAAACTTCAAAATGTTACCATCACTGCAGAAATATATTGTGCATGTTTTATTTGTAAAGGAGAATCATAACCCTAAAAAAAAACAAAAACAAAAAAAAAACCTTTATATAAGGACAGAACTGATGCATGTCACTAAAGCAATAGAACAGAGCACCAATAAAACAAGAGAAGGCTGAAAGTTGTGGTGGGTTTATAGTGGTGAAAATGAGGACAACTGACCTGCATCAGATGTTCCTCTGAATGTCTTCCTCCTTTTTGCGAGCACTGCTGCCATCCTGTCTGGAGAAAACAAAAGCATTCTGCACATAATGACGATCAGGCCCATTTCAGACTGGAATAAGGGTAAAATGGAGAAAACATCACCAGGGGATTTACTGAAAAAGCAAAATATCACTGCAGTTTCCTGCACAAAGCTTTCTCAATGCCATTACAGAGGCAAAAACATGCAATGCAACGTCCAAAGGAAAATAATCACAGAAAAACAGTGTGGTTTATCTGGATTTATTGTCTATAATAATACAGGTTGCACAATATTAGTGTATTAGCAGAGTATAAAGAGCTCAGACGCCTGGATACATTGATTTTTTTTTCTTACAAGTACGTGTTTACACACACTTATATAGTGTTTCTAATGAAATTATTCCATATTCCTCATTCTTTCCCCTCTCTGAACACTGAATGTGGAATCTGTCATGCATGCAAAGGCAACAACAATATTGTAATATTAATTAGTAAATATTAACTGGTGAAATATTCCCAATCTGATGATCTTCATGCTCAAGAGAAAAGCTTATTTACATTAGTGTTAACATGATATTTACATTAACGCCTCATGCTTGTAGTGACATCCCACTGATATCTCATCTTGATCACATATGGAAGTTGCTCAAATCTGATATATATCAGATTTGTATCACTTTCTCCCTGTAGTGTAGCCTTTGAGATGATTTTGACAGCATATATATCATTAGATCATTTCCCATTTGCTAATAACACACTCATCTGGGCTATAAAATCCACAGCCACGGCTTTCTATGCATATTCTTCAACAGTTTTTAAAAAAACATCACATAGACAATGACATTTGTGCATTTGACATTCATACACGCAAATAAAAAAATAAACATTAGTAGGCTTCTTTAAAAGATCTCTACGTATAACTGCAAAAATGACATATTAGTAACTACTTATTCCAACATAATAAAATCTTTCACAGTAGTGTTTAAAGCTTAAGCAACAGTAGATGCTGACCTATCCCATAATATTTCATAATCTTGCTCCTAATAACGTTCATCTAATGCCCTTTCAATCACATGCCACATTAGGAGTTTAATGACTGCTATCTGATGCTCTTCAAAGTCGACAAGAAATTGCCTCGCAAAACCCATTTTACTTCCATTCCATTGATATTTTAGAGGGAAACAAGATATTTAACATGCAAAAAAAAAGTAAGGTGGGGCTTGATTTTATCTATCAAACATTGATTAGACGGTGAAAAGTGGGTATTTCATGGAAGAATAGAACCAGACATGAATTAAACTTGTTTAACAAGAATAGATTAGTTTCAAAACTGGAGCAACCTTATTATAATTTGAAAAAAAAAAAAAAAATCAAAGCACATAGGAATGTGTATTAAGAAAGTAAACGGGGTCGCTTTTGATTTCATGTCGACTTTTACCATTCAGGCTCAGTGTAGCGACATCATGTCCTGATGTGACGTATCTGTTGTTCTGACTGCTGCGCAAGGATTTGGAGGACTAGCGATATGCACAGTGCTCAGGAAAAGGCCTTCACAGTAACGTTAAACACTTAGCTCTCATATATCCGTATATTAGAATTGCAGGTTCCTCTGATGTCGGTAAGGCCCGTTAAAGTGATTTACCCTGTGGTCCATCCTAATGATGGTGAAACTGCTCTGAGAGAAGGTGCTGCTCTTTGGATATAACATAACTAAGCTCCTGAGGCACTGTGGTCATTTAAAACCCCATGATAAACTATGGAAACAAGCAAGGGTGCACATACAAGCATCCTGGACAGATACACGACTAGACATACAATGACACTCAGTTGAGTTTACGCTGGGAGGTGCTATGCATGTGTGAAAGTTGAAGTGAGTCCCATATTCAAGGACTTTTGGGTGTGAAATACAAAGACGCATTTATAAAACTGAAAGGGTGCTTCACATATTGTATGGATAATGCCAATTTAAAATCTTACTGACCTTTGGAAAGCAAAAATGAAAAGACTAAAAAACGATTGTAATATCCTACAATCTGGATTATTAGACCAATAGCCATGTTAGATCATTTTTAGAGAACAGGGCTGCAATATTAATCGAAATTAAACTGAATATGGCCTAGTGTGATTATTAAATTGCAAAGGCTGACCATGTGGTTTTCTGCCAAAATAAAAGCTTGTTGTTTGAAAATGAAGAACTTAAGACAGCCATAACTATTAGTATTGTAATTTTACAGTTGTACTGTAAAATAAAACAATTCTAAAATTATTATATTATTTTTCTTAATTGATTTTTTTTATTTTAGAGTGAAACATTACCATAGTAATATTTCGTATTTAGTAGTATTAGTAGTAATTAGCTAGTAGTAATAATAATAGTTATTATTTATTATTATTCAATAAAATGAATACTATTATTAGTCACATTGCTAGACATTACAAAATGTATGGCCAAATTGTGCAGCCCTACAAACAAGCACAGCAAATCTGGATTTAAAAAAAAAACAAAAAAAAAAACACATTTTAAAAATCGCAATCACAATTTTTTTTTTGATTCACCCCACTAAATTGTGAAGCCCTAGCCGAGAATGTACGTTTCAACAAATGATACTGATTGAGCATCAACCTCTAAACAAAAATACACAAAACTTGCTAGCTGCATCACACCCTTAACTAACACTGAGTGTGTTTACATTCATTTTACAGGTGAAGCCGGCAACGAAAGATCATGTGAACACTTCAACAACTGTTGGTTTAAGCAAAACCAGAGATGCACGTTTCCCCATTCTGCTTTTCCTTTTGTTCTGTCAGCTTATTCAACGTGAACGTATCTGTTTACATTTACACCGAGACTGGAGAAAAACTTGCTTGAGGCTACATAATATTTTTTTAAATCACCTGAAAACGGTGCAGACTTTGAGAACAAACCCTCAATGCACTGGTTTTGATCTTTTGAAATGCAAATCAACATGTTTTACCAGACCTCCTACATTTGAGTGCTACAAAACCATTAAATTAAGAATAAAAAAAGAGCAGTGGAATGTTGTGCACAATACATTGCTGTAAGGGTGTAGAGTTACTGCGATCCCTCCAAAAACACTGCAGAAAGAGGCACGAACACTGTTGTATGAACAAAAGCGGCGTTCCAAGGAGTAAACGTCATTCTGCTCCGAGCGAGCGGAAGAAGACACGGCCACCTTCAGCTCTTCAGTAGTACTTCACCTCTCTGGCCAGTAACACAAGTCCTTGAGAAACAGTAGTGATGTTGATTATGTAATTGTGAACGATTTCCAGTAAGGGCACAAAGCCTAAAACAAACCGAAAACATTCTCATAAAAGGTGAACGGCACAAACTAACGTGAAAACCTATGTGAAGTAGTGCGTTCTCAGGATTTTCCAGAGAGAAAACTGTGGAACCAGGTGCTGGAAGACTGTGGTTTCTCCTCAGAGGATTCTGGAATAAGGAACTGGGATGATGTGACCGACGTAGGGCTGCCAAGGGAACCACTAAAGTTTTCCGCCTCTGGAGAATCCAGCTGCCAGGAACATTGGGGTTTATAGCCTGTATTCAAGCCATCGTCTTGGAAGTCGGCCTCGAATTCGTCTTGCGGCTCGGCTGGATCAGTGGCGGACTGCATTTGAGGCCTGTAACCTCCGCCGCCAGATGCCCCCTGTGAACAGGTCGGGCTCTGGATGCCTGCGTATGTGATTTCAGTCTGTGTGGAGCCCACTGAGGCAGTTGAGGAACCGGAGGAGTCTGAGACATGGTTACTGTGGGAGCCTTCACCGACAACCTGGTTGTAATATCTCAGGAGGGCCGGTTCATCAGAGTCTGTGTCTACCTCAATGTTGTCATTCTCAAACTCCTCCTCTTCCTCTGGTACCGGAACCAGACCCTTCTTACTGAAATCCCACTCTGGACTCTCCACAATGTGGACCAGACTGTGAGGAGAGGGCTTCACATCCAGAGGACCCTAAACACAAACAACAGAAATGCAATTTGAGGAATCATTCACGTTTGTAGCACAAAGCTAGTAATTAGTGTTGTCTAAAATGATCAATATTTCAATATATATCGATACTGAAATATCTGAAACGGTTCCAATACTCCTTTTATGCAGTATCGATACACCAATACCAGCTGCGCATTCTCACTCTCTTTTCTCTCCGACGCCGAATTGACAAACACCCGCCTCCTCTCACTCACTCATCTCATTCGCTTTGGTTGAATAGTTCTTGCATTGTGCATCATTTTAGTAATTCCAGCAGGTTTCGCGCTCACACCAAAAGTGCGCGGACCACTGATCTATAGTGTGTGGCGCTCTAATAAAACCATCTCTCAAACAGCTTGCGAGTACCAAATTGACTTCCTTTTCATGGCTTATTGCGCTTAAACAGTTAAATACGCACAAAATGATGTCTGTCTTGCCGAGTATTCAGGTAAATTCAGTTTTGGAACATAAACAGTTGAGAGAAAACGCATGTTGCGTTCCAGTACATTGGATCCGTGCAGCTCTTAAAGTGACAGCAGCCTAATAAACCTGCTGCTGTCTGTCATGTTAATCAAAGAACAAAAGACGAAGAGAAAATCACTCGCTGCTCTTGACTGAATAACTTTAATTGTAAGCATTAATCTGTATGAAATAAAAACTGTGCAGTTATTTTAAATTTGATCACTTTAATTTCTGCAGAATTTCTGACCTAAACACTACTGTTAGACCCACCTGANACTGGAGAAAAACTTGCTTGAGGCTACATAATATTTTTTTAAATCACCTGAAAACGGTGCAGACTTTGAGAACAAACCCTCAATGCACTGGTTTTGATCTTTTGAAATGCAAATCAACATGTTTTACCAGACCTCCTACATTTGAGTGCTACAAAACCATTAAATTAAGAATAAAAAAAGAGCAGTGGAATGTTGTGCACAATACATTGCTGTAAGGGTGTAGAGTTACTGCGATCCCTCCAAAAACACTGCAGAAAGAGGCACGAACACTGTTGTATGAACAAAAGCGGCGTTCCAAGGAGTAAACGTCATTCTGCTCCGAGCGAGCGGAAGAAGACACGGCCACCTTCAGCTCTTCAGTAGTACTTCACCTCTCTGGCCAGTAACACAAGTCCTTGAGAAACAGTAGTGATGTTGATTATGTAATTGTGAACGATTTCCAGTAAGGGCACAAAGCCTAAAACAAACCGAAAACATTCTCATAAAAGGTGAACGGCACAAACTAACGTGAAAACCTATGTGAAGTAGTGCGTTCTCAGGATTTTCCAGAGAGAAAACTGTGGAACCAGGTGCTGGAAGACTGTGGTTTCTCCTCAGAGGATTCTGGAATAAGGAACTGGGATGATGTGACCGACGTAGGGCTGCCAAGGGAACCACTAAAGTTTTCCGCCTCTGGAGAATCCAGCTGCCAGGAACATTGGGGTTTATAGCCTGTATTCAAGCCATCGTCTTGGAAGTCGGCCTCGAATTCGTCTTGCGGCTCGGCTGGATCAGTGGCGGACTGCATTTGAGGCCTGTAACCTCCGCCGCCAGATGCCCCCTGTGAACAGGTCGGGCTCTGGATGCCTGCGTATGTGATTTCAGTCTGTGTGGAGCCCACTGAGGCAGTTGAGGAACCGGAGGAGTCTGAGACATGGTTACTGTGGGAGCCTTCACCGACAACCTGGTTGTAATATCTCAGGAGGGCCGGTTCATCAGAGTCTGTGTCTACCTCAATGTTGTCATTCTCAAACTCCTCCTCTTCCTCTGGTACCGGAACCAGACCCTTCTTACTGAAATCCCACTCTGGACTCTCCACAATGTGGACCAGACTGTGAGGAGAGGGCTTCACATCCAGAGGACCCTAAACACAAACAACAGAAATGCAATTTGAGGAATCATTCACGTTTGTAGCACAAAGCTAGTAATTAGTGTTGTCTAAAATTATCAATATTTCAATATATATCGATACTGAAATATCTGAAACGGTTCCAATACTCCTTTTATCTGTATGCATACACCAATACCAGCTGCGCATCTTCACTCTCTTTTCTCTCCGACGCCGAATTGACAAACACCCGCCTCCTCTCACTCACTCATCTCATTCGCTTTGGTTGAATAGTTCTTGCATTGTGCATAATTTTAGTAATTCCAGCAGGTTTCGCGCTCACACCAAAAGTGCGCGCACCACTGATCTATAGTGTGTGGCGCTCTAATAAAACCGTCTCTCAAACAGCTTGCGAGTACCAAATTGACTTCCTTTTCGTGGCTTATTGCGCTTAAACAGTTAAATACACACAAAATGATGTCTGTCTTGCCGAGTGTTCAGGTAAATTCAGTTTTGGAACATAAACAGTTGAGAGAAAACGCATGTTGCGTTCCAGTACATTGGATCCGTGCAGCTCTTAAAGTGACAGCAGCCTAATAAACCTGCTGCTGTCTGTCATGTTAATCAAAGAACAAAAGACGAAGAGAAAATCACTCGCTGCTCTTGACTGAATAACTTTAATTGTAAGCATTAATCTGTATGAAATAAAAACTATGCAGTTATTTTAAATTTGATCACTTTAATTTCTGCAGAATTTCTGACCTAAACACTACTGTTAGACCCACCTGAAAAACTTAAAGCCATGTTTATTTTATTTGTGTCTTTATTCTATTGTATTTATTTGTGCTATCATTTGTTTATCGACTGTTTACTTTTTTTTTTTGTAAATGTAGTTCAACGATTCAGATAAAATCTTCCTGTGCTGTGTGAAAGCTATTACAACAAAATTGCCCAAATTATCAAAAAATTATGAGATAAATTATTTGTATGGCAGTTTTCCCCATGGTATCGAAAAATGGCATCAAATATCCTATTTTTCAAGGTATCATATCACCAGTAAAAAAGGTTTTACCTGTGGCGACGACCAGTCTCCAGGTACTTTAGGTCCAGGAATTTCAGGATAGAAAGCTTTCTTTACCCTGGAATTAAATAACACAATACCATCAAGAAAATACATTAATAACTGATTTACATCATGTTGTTTTCATTAAAAACAACAAAATTACTACAACTGACAAATTAAAATGATTTGAAAATATAAAAAATACAAAAGTAATCCAAACATTTATATGCACTGTTTTTGTATATTAACAATAACAAAATAACACTGATTGATCTGTAAAACTGAAAGAACACTGTCTGTTGTAGCACACATTTACTGTAGGTCAAAATGATTTGATTAAGTGGATTTTTGAAATTATTTAACTTATTAAAAATACTTTTTAAAACAAGTCCTACCACTCTCTCTTCTTGTAGCAGCAGATGCTGATGAGGATGAGACAGCAGAACATGGCTGCCAACGGCACAAGAATTCCAACAAACAACATGTCGGCTGCTGGATGAACAGAGAAAAAGAGAAGTTTAGGAGAATAACATAATCCAATATGTTATCTGCAATATGTGAATTTACTAGTTGTTCTATTTAAGCAGTTACAAAAAAACAAACAAATGCTGACATTGATAGTAAGTAAGGTTACAGATCAATTGCAGAATCTCTGAATGAGCATCACAATGTCTTACTGTCCATCTCCATTTTAATGGCCACAGTCGTCCCCATGTCTTCCCCAGCTGAAGTGTAGGCCTTCACTATGAACTTATACGAGCTCAGAGACAAACCCTTCACCCTGTATGACCGCACCTCAGGATCAGAGATGTTAGCTAGGAACACAACCACAAGAGACAAGTATTAAAATATATAACAAAAGATAAAAGTTTTGCTAGCACTTTACTTAAAGCCTTTCTATACAATGCATTATAATGTATTTTGTATGGTCTCGTGAATAATTGTAACCACAGTTATAATACATTATGTAATACTTATCTATTCATTGTTAAACCTTTAGAAAGTATAATGCATTAAAACTAGGGGTGTAACGTCACATGTATTTGTCCCAAACCAAACAGTACAGACATGGTTTCATTGACCAGTTAGTCATTTTGGTTATACTAAAATGCAATAATAAAGCATTTCTGTTCTTATCAGCAGATGGTTTTTCTACTCACAAATGTGTGAAAGTGCTTACCAACGAGATCCAGACGTGCAGCATTTGCCAGGTAGATGGTGTATCCACGTATGAATCCTCGCTGTTGTTTCATCGTGGTGGCTTTCCAAGACAACAGCACATCCGAGCCAGTTTGATTGGCTGATAAATCAACTGACTGTGCAGGAACTACAGAAGATCAAACGAAAGAAGCCAAAATAATTTCGTTTACCTATTTTTCAGATATTAGTAAGCAACAAAACATAAAGTGAAATGTCCTGCCCCACCTTCCTGAAGGTAAACCTGTGCTTGCCTAACCATTTCATGGGCTATTTAAACCAGTGGTTAACCAAAAAATGACCAGATGCCAATTTTGCCTCAGTAAAAAAAGTCAAAAGCCATTTCACACAAATTCCCATAAAATTGCTGAATTAACGTTTCCAGTAAAGGCGTAAATATGCTATTCACACAAGTATCGGATGTCTGCGTTTGACATCATTTACATAATGCTCTCATTCACATGCCTCCACAAAATGATTAGTGACTTGCCAGCGTTTTATCAACAAGTCTCGCAGGATTTCTAAGTGGAAAAATGTTGTCAATTTTACAGCAAAGGCTGTATGTGTGAAAGCGCCTTATTAGCGGTGAACAGCAGTGGTTCTCTTACTCATTTCCTGTGAGTATCCCTGCCATCTCTGCAGCAGCGTAGCAGCGCCGGTTGAGAGAACATACACGGATACGGTGTACCTCACTCCTTTCTCCAGAGAGTCTGAAATCAGCAGAGACCGATCAATCAACAAGGCGCATGGAAAAAACATACAGTTGTGGTGTAAACAAAGCATTAAGAAATTCATTGCCATTGCATCGGAAAGAACAAAATATCAAACCAACTGTCATGTATGTTGAAGAAAGACAGCACAAGGACATTTTTCAATCAAAACATTTGACAAAAAGATGTTTGTTAGGTTTATAAATAAGCACTTGTCTGATGTGTTTAGTTGAACAGTTACAGTAGTTATTATTATGCCAATTTAAAGTCTTCTAAACTTTGAGTCTCCTACAATAGATTTACATGCATTCAAGGACAAACAACCCTATTCTCATAATATTCATTGCAGAAGCATCACCTCTTTTCATTAGGATTTAGTCACTCTGAACCCCTCCTTTCTGAGAGCCTGCTCTGCTATGATTGGTCAGATGGCCCAGACTATTGTGATTGGTCAACCACTTACAGTGCGTGTGGGAAACTAAACGGCCATTGCCATATATAAATTTCACCTCCAGAGGCTTACTCAGCACTTGTAAACAGTGTTACGAACAGTATCGATGGCGTCATTGTTCAAGAGCAGCCAATAAAAACTGTAGGTGGGCATTATGCAAATTTGTTAAAACCTACATGGATTTAAGCAGGAAGTTAGACTGGAATTACAAGTGACTCACTTCAGGCTGTTCAGAATCATTTCATTCTTTCGGAGGACAATAACTCAGACCTTTTACACACTACATGAAAGGTAATATCTCATTAATGTGATGAGCACTAAACCTGTGGTTCCTCTGCTAGGACACCTGTGTGAACTTGAGAAGAACTGACTTCATACATCCACTAAAAATCACCAAAAACACCAGCTGATTCAAAGTCATTGGGCCCTATTTTAATGATCTAAGCACATGGTCTAAAGCGCACGGCGCAAGTGCACTTAGGGTGTGTCCGAATCCACTTTTGATAGTTTAAGGACAAGAAAATTTGGTCAGTGTGCCCGACGCATGGTCTAAAATGGTTGTCCCTATTTTCTTAACTAATCATGGGTGTTTTTTGGGCGTAACGTGCAACAAACCAATCAGAGTCTCATTTCGCATTCCCTTTAAAAGCCAGTTATGCTCGAGCCATGGCAAATTCGCTATTTACATGGCGTGATTTGCAAGTGGAAAAACTGAATGTATCTCTCGCGAGGAAACGGATCTGCTCATGCGTGAGTTTAAAGCCAGATTCCACCAAAGCATTTTTATCTTTATGAACACAACAACAATCTTTTACATTGTAATCCTTTTATTTTTTATATTTGGCATGTTTGTTTGCTGCTGCGCATCCCTGTGTGTGTAATAATCAGAGTGTATGCACCTATAGGAGCATATTACTAATGCGCTATTTAAATAACAAAAAAAAAATATTGTCAGCCTCAAAATAGTGACGCGCCAACAATGCGCCTGAATATACCAGACCAGCACGCCCATGGGCACGCAAATGGGCACAAATGCATTTGCTATTTAAAACAACATGGCACAGGATGTTAAATGATAACTGCGTCGAGCTGAAACTAGCAAAAAACACTTGCATCACACCTGGCACTGCATTGTGCCGGGTATATGATAGGGCCCATTGAGTCAGTGAAGAGAAATGATCCTACAGCATTAGAGAGAAGAATGTTTGGTATTTTATTATCTAATGCAATGGAATTCAGACATTTTTATGTGTCCAAATACTTTTAGGGTTTTTAATAAAAGAACAGGAAATTAAAAAAAAATTCCAATAGATGAGTTACAAGTAGATTAATTTAAAGGACTCACCTGGCTTCACAGTGAAGCTGCTGTCTTTTTCTGAAACTTTCTCCCAGTTAACAGGGCACAGCTCACTGCAGCTGGTCGGGACCCACTCCACCACGTACCCTCTGCTTGCATTGGCATTTGGCTGCCAGGAGAGGTCAAACGTTCCATTTGTGTCAAGCAGCTCAGACACAGACAGCTGGGAATCTACAGGAAAAATGACCAAATACAAAACACATGTAGTTTAACACTAGTCTGCAATGAGTGTTATACATAGCATTGAGTGCCAAAGCGCCACTCAAAAAAACTGAATTACTTAGAATCAATTTGATACGGAGCCCTGGACATGACATTCAGGAAATGTATTTCTTGGCCACAAACTAACAATTCATCCCCATGACTTATTAATACGTCAGAATATTTTATTCCCTCATTTTAAGTAAATCGTGAGCACAATATAATAATACATTTTCTTGATTTACTAAATCATGGCCATGTTGTAATTATTTGTTCCCTTGTTTTAGTCAAATCAAAATGAGGGGATGAATTAGTTCAACAAGGCCACAATGTGCTAAAACGAGGGAATGAATTATTATATTGTGCGCACGATTTACTTAAATCCTGGGAAGGAATTCTTAAAAGGCCATGATTTAGCTAAAACAAGTGAACAATTTAGGAAATTGCCATGATTTAATTAAATGAGAGAATGAATTCTTAATTTCTGGTCACAATATAATATATATGTTTTGTTGACATGTCATGTGTATATTTGTATTTATGTTATCAATCAACATTATGTACATCGTCCTTGGGTTCTTGAAAGGCGCAATATAAATAAAACATTATTATTATTATTATTATTATTATGTGCTGGGGCTCCGTAATTTGAAGTTTAGTTGTTTGAATGCAATTTATACATAAAATAGCCATAAAGAACTTTTTTTCTAATCTACTGAATTTCAACAATTATGATCAGTCAGAAATCACACAGAATAGACCGAAATAGTTTTAATGTCAAAGTAGCCATGTTAACTGATATATATATATATATATGTGGAAAACCCAAATCTGATGCACAAAACACTTCAGCAGTCTGGTAGCTGAGGAAATGTCCCATACTCTCTCTACCTGCTCTGTATGCTGGTGTGGTCACAGTGGAAGGCTGAGAGAGACCAGCTGGGTTTTGTGCTGCCACGGCAACGGTGATGTCACTGCTGTTGTTAAGGCTGATGGGATAGTTTAATCTCTCAGGAGGAAGAGAAACCGTTGTCCATCCGTCTTCCTCTGCTGAGCTCTGAGAAACCTTGTAGCCGAGTAATGCACCGTGACTTTTTCTCACAGACAGTGGCTGAATGAAAAGAGGCAGATGTCACCATGTTTACTTAAAAGAACAACATATCATTCAGTTTTATGACATAAACTGTGTTTCATATCCTAGATTATGGCAAATGTAAGACAATGTTTGTTCCTACTTTCCAAAGAACAAGTCCTGTGTTACTGCTGTCCATCCAGACCCAGACATCAAGAGCATCAGGACCTGAAAATGCACACTTTGTTTTAGATCTTTAGAAATCTGATATATCTTAATAAATAATAAACATAAAAATAACAGGAAATGATGTAGAAATCAGGGTAAACAATTAAGAAATTACAGTGTTTAAAGGATTAGTTCACTTTCAAATAAAATTTTCCTGATAATTTACTCACCCCCATGTCATCCAAGATGTTCATGTCTTTCTTTTTTCAGTCAAAAAGAAATGAAGGTTTTTGATGAAAACATTCCAGGATTATTCTTCTTATAGTGGACTTCAATGGCCTCCAGACGGTTCAAGGTCAGCTTCAAAGGGCTTTAAACGACACCAGATGAGGAATAAGGGTCTTATCTAGCGAAACAACTGGTCTTTTTTTTTTTTAAATGCATATGCTTTATATAAACAAATGATCGCCTTCCAAGTGCTTTCGCCAAAACCGTACTTTCGTATTCTTCAAAACGCTTACGGAGTATGTCCTACGCCTTCCCTATTCTACTTACGGAAAAAATTGAACTGGCCCTGCGTTCGTTCCGTAAGTAGAATAGGGAAGGCGTAGGTCATACAGCGTAAGCTTTTTGAAGAATACGAAAGTACGGTTTTGGCGAAAGCACTTGGAAGGCGATCATTTGTTTATATAAAGCATATGCATTTACATTTTTTTCAAAAATGACCGATCGTTTCGCTAGATAAGACCCTTATTCCTTGTCTGGTGTCGTTTAAAGCCCTTGAAGCTGCACTGAAACTATAATTTTGACCTTCAACCGTTTGGACGCCATTGAAGTCCATTATAAGGAGAATGATCCTGGAATGTTTTCATCAAAAACCTTAATTTCTTTTCGACTGAAAAAAGAAAGACATGAAAATTTTGGATGACATGGGGGTGAGTAAATTATCAGGAAAATTTTATTTGAAAGTGAACTAATCCTTTAAGAGCATGTGCGTGATTAAACAATGTATCTGACCCGTAATATGTGGTGACTAAGTAACAGACATAGTAGACTAAATCCTTTTAGATTTATTATTAATTTCCTGCAAGTTATTTTAATCACTCACGGTCCATTTTTGTGTGGATCTTGAAGGGGGCACTCTCATCCCCCCACTTCCAGAAACCGTGCTTAGCGCCACATCGCACAGTCACAGTGAAGTCCACATCTGGCCACAAGCCCTCCAGCATCACAGATGACAAACCTGTGCCACTGTAATTACGCTAAAGACACACACAGAGAAATATCAGCCCATTGGTTAGAAATCAGTAGCCATTTTTAAATATTATATAACAGTCCTACATGCAATAGGTAAAATAACCATTTTGATTGGTTAAACTGATTTACAAAACATCATTGCTAAAGTGGCTTGAGTAATAGTTTAAAGTGTGCATCAAAAATAAATACAAATGATGCATTAAAAAAAAAAGAATGGGGAAAACATCAGTAGCCCCTCACTGCAGAACACTCGAGATCCAGGGGGTGGAGTCGGGTAGGTTAAGGGATATGTAAAGTGGGAGGAGTTGGATCTAGATTCAGGGGGTGGAGATGGGTAGGTTTAGGGATATGTAAAGTGGGTAAACCCACCCCTTGGATCTTGTTTTCTGCAGTGAGGATCATCTCGGAAACATTGCAATAAAAGGAAAAGTAACTCATCATTTATTTCACTCTCAAAAACTCTCATCCCCCCACTTCAATTGAGTTCTTTTTCAAACAGTCAAATACAAAAAAAAAAAAAANGCCGGTCCTCTGAGTATTCACGTAAACAGTGGTTTAAGTGAATGTAAACAGCTGAGAAAGAAAACGCATGTGTAATAGTATAATGGATCTGTGTCAGGACTTAAAGTGACAGCAGCCTAATATACCTGCTGCCAAATTATGAGATAATATCAAAAATATCAATATGGCAGTTTTTACCCTTTGTATCAATGTAAAAAATGTGGCCAGTGAAAATGCTGAGTGGCTAGTAACTTTGGAAAACCACTAGCCACAGTGGATGGTGAGCAAAAAGGCTAATATCAAGACCTGACGATAATAATATACACCATAAACATTTCCTGAAGCTGTACAATAGGTTTATGTGAGGAACAAACTGAAATTAAATCATCATTCACTGACAATTGTTCATTAAAGAAATGCACATGGTTTTGGCTGAGGGGAAGATTTTCAGCGAATGATTAAAATGTACAAAGCTATTATACGACTTTAGACAACTTGTACAAAAGTTAAACAGACTACTTTTATGGTGTTTTAATGCATTTTTTGAGGATAAGCATTATACACCTTGCATTTTTGTTTTGTCTTAATTTTCTCAAAATAAAAGTTGTGTTTTTCTTGAGTAAATGATGTCAAAATTTAATTTTTTGGGTGAACTATCCCTTTAACTCCAAGACCAAACAAAAAGCATGCAGGGTTCTGGGAGCTGAAAACTGAGCAGTGAACTTACTGTGCTGGAAAGTTCATGGCTGATGAGCTGCAGCTGGCAGATCATCTCCAGCTTTTTATACGCCGCCACAGGCCAACTCCACTGCAGTGTGGCGTTCCACGCCTTGACTTCGACCGCTGTCACATTTGCTGGAGCCAACAGATGTACTGGAAGAGAGACAAAACCGTCAGAGAAAAGTTCTCACTCATGAGAATATTAAGACACAGTCGCTCTGACTCTATTTATAATGTTGATATACTCAATTAAAAGGAGAACGTATTGAAATGTGGTACCGCGGTCAGCGAGTTGGGCGGAGTCAGTAAGCCGAACTGTTCCAAGAGTATTTCGAGCCACCAGAGTCCAGTTGTCCTCCCAGACCTTCGAACTACACCAAGAGGTGTTCCCATCATTAGTCACCAAACAGTCCCTGCGGACAGAAATATGGCTTATAAAACCTAGACGTTCATTCATTCCGAGAGGAAATGGTCTTAATAATCACATTAAGTTAATAATAAATTGATAATAAGAAGAAATGTTTCTTGAGCATCAAATCAGCATATTAGAAGGATTTCTGAAGGATAATATGACACTGAAAACTGGAGTAATGATGCTGAAAATTCAGCTTTGAATTGCAGGAATAAATTACAATTTATAATATATATCAAAAGAAAACAAGTTATTTTAAATTGAAATAATATTTCACAATATTACTGATTTTACTGTATTTTTGATCAAATAAATGCAGCTTAAGAGACTCAAAAACATCACATAATCAGACTGAATGAACTGACCGTAAACTTTTGTATGGTGGTGTATGAAACATTTATTATTACAACTTAATATTATAATAAATAATTATTAAATAATTGATATGCATTTATAAATATTCATTTAAATTTATATGAATAATACTCACAGCTGTCACATCAGACAAGAAATGGCACATTAATTAAATTAGAACATTAATGGAATTCTTGGATTAGCAGTAAAAATAAACATGACAGAAGTATCCTTTTCCATCTCATTTAATGTGGTTTGCTGTTTGGTGATCTTTTTATGTACCAAGGACATTACGGTCCTGAGCGCCAAATGCTATAGTGTATGTGGTCAGTGGTTCCTGTGTAGTGTGTTTCTTGCCTTCCATTAAGGGTGTAGTTAGTGTGGTTGATCTTTCTATTCAAGTGAGTGTCACGTCCTTTCCACCAAGAACATTTTGCGGATGCCAGGTCCCGCGTCTCACAGACCAACCCTTCATCTCCCGGCGGATCTACAGCAATTACATACAACAAAGCCACATGCAAGTTGCTCTTTAACACTGCACAGCAATCATCTACTGCCATTATCCTAAAAATGAACACTCAAATTTTACTGTTTTCTGAAGTTGTATGTGCATTTTACAGTGGTGGATTTACATTTATAGAGCTTATATATCATAATATTTTGGCAAACCACTTGTAAAGATAAATTAAAGGGTTAGTTCACCCATAAAATGAAAATTCTGCCATTAATTACTCACCCTCATGTCGTTCCAAACCCGGAAGACCTTCAATCGTCTTCAGAACACAAATGAACATTTTTGATGAAATCCGAGAGCTGACTCTTCCATAGACAGCCATTTAATTACTACTGTCAAGGCCCAGAAAGGTACTAAAGACATCGTTAAAATGGTCCAAGTGACTGCAGTGGTTCAACAATGTTATGAAGCGACGAGAATACTTTTTGTGCGCAAAAACAAAACAAAAATAACGACTTTATTCAACGATCTCTTCTCTTCCATGTCATTCTCCTACGCTGTTGACGTAGTGAATGCAGTGCAGAGCTTCTGTGTTTACATCCAAACGCCGATTCAGTATTGGCAGACGCTGTACACGTGAGCAACACGATGCATGCGTGTGATGCTGACACAGGAGCCGGCCAATAATGAGTCGGCATTCTGACGTAAACACAAAAGCTCTGCACTGTGTTCAATATTTCAACAGCATAGGAGACTAAAATGGAAGAGAAGAGATTGTTGAATAAAGTCATTTTTTGAATAAAAAGATTGTTGAATAAAGTCAGTTATTTTTTTCGCTTCATAACATTAAGGTTGAACCTCTGCAGTCATGTTGACTATTTTAACGATGTCTTTACTACCTCTCTAGACCTTGAATGTGGTAATTTTGTTGCTTTCTATAGGAGATAAAAACCTCTCAGATTTTATCAAAAATATCTTAATTTGTGTTCTGAAGATGAACGAAGGTCTTACGGGTTTGGAACAACATGAGTGTGAATAATCAATGACAGAAATTTCATTTTTGAGTGAACTAACCCTTTAAATTGTAAAAGTATTTCAAACTATTAATATTTTTACTGTATTTTTGATCAAATCAATTCAGATTTGGTGAGCAGAAGATTCGTCTTTTAAAAACATTAACCATAACCTAGACTTCTGAATGGTAGTGTATATAATTTATAAATATTTAATACACATTTCTTCATATTTCTTATATTTAGCATAATATATATTTAGATATAAATTAATATGAATTATACTCACAGCCTACAAACACCACAGCTCCTATGAGGATAAACTCTGGGGAACAGCAGACCACGTTGGTGCCCGATTTGCCAGATGCTGGCTGGTTGGTTACTGTAATGGCATAAGTTCTTCTGCTCAAGCGTGTGGCGCTCCTCTGCTGACCCATGTACCTGATATCTTGGAAATCAACCTTCTCTTTAACAATACAGCAGAAGGTCATGTTACTGCCCACAGGAACCACCTTATCCTGGGGATACATGTTAGACTCAGACTTCTCAGGAATATCCGACCCTAGAGACAAAAGGATGGGGGTGAGATAACAAGAGTTTGGTAAATGGTTTAAATAACTTAAAGTTTTTTTTAAAGAAGATTTTTTTTTCTAGTGTATCCAAAGAGCAACATCAAAACAGAAAATGTCCTTTTATAGCTTTCAAAACAGCTCTAAGCTCAGAAACAAAACTATCTGGTACAAAATTAGATCACTGCCGTTATAATCAACGGATGTGTCTACGTTTAAAAATGGCAGGTCCTAATTTTGTCTCACTGCACAGCTACTCCAGCAACTTTATTTATCATGTCTGTCTGAAATAAAACATCTTTAGATCATAAATATCATATTTGTTAAATAATTAACAACTCATAGTATAAACTGAAATAACTCACAGTAGAGCCAGCTTAAGCTCATGAAAGGATACAGACAGTGAATTAAGTGACCCTGGACGCTAAAATAAGTTCTCAAAACAAGGACCACACAGTGCTATGTTTGTTTGTGAGCTGATTTTAAGAAAGGTTTGCAGATGCCCAGGCCGAGCACCGGGTTTCAGGACCAGCACCATTTTGGAAGCGTTTTTTTTGGTACCTGGAATGGTCTGAAGGGGGCTCCACTGGCTGACCGACTGCTGGTTTCGTGCTCTGATTCGCACTGAATGAGAAGTGCACTCCAAGGGTAACGACGAGTGCCATATCCAAACACGCTGTCCTGCTACAGGATCTGTTTTAACTGCCACCGTCTCCTACAAATTAAAACAGAAAATTTGCATTCATACATTCGGATGCAGTGATTTACACTTTATTAGTTCATGCATTCCCTGAAAATCAACAAAGAACCATGCTCTACATTATGAGAGTGAAAAAGCAGCTTTTGACCCCTCACATCTTAACGTCAGCATTAACAACCCGATTCAATTCCATAATGTGATTCTGAGTGAAACAACACTTAGTGACATCTGTAGGGTAGGACTTGATTTAAACCTTCTGCATTTGACTGGATTCCAGAACACGACTGTTACACTCTATTCTGACTTTTAGTAACAGTCGAGTTCCGGAAGTAAAAATTCCATTAATTCTTTCCATAGTGGAATTCATTTTTAACAATAACTTATAAACCTTTAAAGACAGACGTACTCTGAGCTCAGAGGTTGTTGATTGATGTTATAAGCTTTTTTTTGAAGCCATCAACCCACAAATGAATGCCCCTTCATTTTTGGGTCATGGTTGGTACCTTCACTGTCAAAAGCGACAGAAGCCTTGAAATGTAATTTTTATACTATGCAATATTTATACAATTTGTATGGGCTACGTTTTCCATTAAAATTAATATAATAAAATAATTTTTCAATAAATGCAATATTTCAGATGAACATATCTGTATCATGTCCATGTTTTCTGTGTTCACACATTTAATGCGACAAAAGTCCAAGTGTAATCCCATTCTGAAAAAATTTTCCATTCATAATTTTTTGACCACAAAGGTACAAAGTGTTACTTTTTATTTTACAACCCTTTAACATATCCGAACCATGTCCATTATTTTTTTGTGTTCACATAGCTAATGTGACAAAAGTCACCAAGTGTCATCCCATTCCAATGAAGCCAAAAAAAAAAACAAAAAAAAAAAACAAAGAGGCCCAGAGGGTTTTAAAAGAATAGTGTGGTAACAGCAGAATGGTGAAAAACTCATTTACCCAAAATTCTGCAAAAGAAATTAAACTAAGAATCATGACAGCTAAGCAAATGTTGCCAAAAGAAGTCTTTAGCTCCCTTGAAGCACAGCAAATGAAGTAATAGTCAGTCATAAACTACTTTAATATCTGTATATATATTTTGCAATGAATGTAAATAAAAAGTATATATATATATATATAAAAGCATAATATATATATATATATATTTTTTTTACGTAACNAGTTCTTTCCCTCATTAAAGCCGTTAAGTCCACAGTCTTATAACTTTTTGTCTGATTTTCAAATACTTTTGTGCTTTAAATCAAAGTTTGTAATGCTGTGATTCATCTTGTAGCAGGTTGGTTTGGTTCATGTCATTGCTCATAACTCTTAAACAAAGACTTTTTTGAAATCCTTATAGAAAAAATGAATGGAAATAAAATAGTTTGAATAGCTGAATAAAAGTTTGCACTGGATTGTGGGTGATCTACTCCCTTCCACTTTCAACAGGGACGTGGATACTGAAGATCAAATTCATTCTTCAAAGCATCTCAAAACATCCCGTAATGCTTTATATTATTATTTGCTATTTTCACTGGAAACTGTATGGCTGTAATTTCCTGTTAACTATCAGCAATATTTTAGAAAGGCTGCATTACATACAACAACAGCTTTTGGGCTATTGGTTCACATTATTTTTCTTCTAGCCAAAAATGAAAAATATAGAATAATGTGCACTGATGAATTGTACACTATAAGACCAAGAACTCAAACTATGAAAGTAAACGCATACATTTTGATTTTATGCTGACTTCAAGGCAAATACATCAGATCTATCGACAGGGTCTGTGGCATGCCGTCGATTACCAGAGGAAGTCATTTCGACTCATCCCTCAGTTAAAAAGGAACAGTAATGCAATTACAATGAAAGGCCAGCAGATATTGTTTTCTGTGGTAATCAACAGTGTGCCGACAGAGTTGCATTCAGCCCTGAAGATTGCTTTAGGGGCACAGATGCAATAATAATACATTCAAATGCGCAAAATATATTTTGCAATATGGGCAGAATAACATTAACCAATAAATTCCAAAACAAGTTAGACATGAATGCAATCGCTATCATAACATATAGCTCTAAGCTCTTAAAGTCCCAGTCGGTGACTCATATGAGATGGGAAAACACTGAGCGGAGAACTGGTTTGAGTGTATTTGCATTTAATCTCTTGTTATTGAACTAAAGGTGGAACCGTATTGTTGTAAAAACCTGGAGGTGGCACAATGATGTTCCAGTAATATTTCCCAGTGATTTATGGCACACACCCAAATGCATACTTCAACACTAACCAACTAAAACACAGATTAACAGTCGACATGACATCCAACGACAGAGATGTAAGAGTGCTTACGTTAAACACCACATTCATGAGCTCGGTGTGGAAAATCTCGATGTCAAAAAGAGATGAGTCACTCTGCCATGTCAATGTAAGTGTCTGTGCAGGTAAATCAGGCTGTAGTGTTAAACCATGGGGCACAGGAAGTTCACCCAGACCTGTAACATTACAAAAAGAGAGAAGAGATGACTTCAGCATTCATTTCAGTTGGTGTAAACCTGTAATGAATTAAACCTTCTATAATTTATGACTGTATAACAGTACAATCACTGTTTTCAACATTGATTAAAATTATAAATGTTTCTTGAGCAGCAAATCAGCATATTAGAATGAAGGATCATGTGACACTGAAGACTGGAGTAATGATGCTGAAAATTCAGTGAAAACAGAAATAAATTACATTTAAAAAGGTATTCAAATAGAAAACAGTTATTTGAAGTTGTAAAAATATTTCACAATATTACTGCTTTTACTGTATATTTGATCAAGTAATTGCAGCCTTGGTGAACAGTCTTTAAAAACATTAAAAAAATAAAAGTACCAACCCCAAACATTTGAATGACAGTGTAAATGTCAATATTTTTCAGAGAATTTTGAATAAAATATTATGACATAATATTACGGTTAGAGTTAGGTTACTTCTTTCAAAAATATTTTAAAAAATCTTAACCTCAATTTTCAATGGAATAAAATGTATTGATACATTTTATTCTAGGTGTCAAAATTACTCTAACACTAAATTTAATCAGGATTATGACATGTTTCATTAATGTCATTCATTAATTTAATCCGAGTTAAACCTGGGGTGACTAGACAGTATTCTCTAACATGATCAATCTGGCTAGGAATTTGATGACACTCACCATTCTGCGCTTGAGAGCGTAAGACCCCGAGGCTCAGCAACAGAGCCAGAATCACCCAGCTCTGCATACTGACCCAACCAGAACACTATCCCGCTTAAAGAAAGAGTAGAATACAACCGAGACCTGGAGAACAGAACCCACACCTACAACAAAACACAAAAAAAAAATAGAGGTTAGAGGTTGAAATCAGTTTTTCAGGATGTAAATAAATTATTTTACAAACAAAATTAATAACAGCTTGCAACTGTGATACTGAATCAACGTATTGATGCATAGAATATCATTTTTCTACATTTCCATCATCAACTTTTTTTTTTAATTGCACAAACTTTTAGCATAAATCTCACAAAAACATGCCGGTTTCAAACTTTGCAAAACCAAAAAGTAAAATAGGAAATCATACTGCATTGTATTTTCATTTTCAGGACCATTAACACATTTTCCCTCACATCTAATCAGTACCATAATGTGTCTGAACATTTTTTGTATTTTACATTATTCTCAATGGCATCATCATTACCGTAATACATTGTCATGATGAATATAACGTAAATGCATTTACAGACATTTATATATTGTTATATGATGTGTACTTCAATCTTAACTCCTTTAACTTTATTATTCATTATTTTCTGGTTAGGTAGAGTAATATATGATAAAGAGTCCTTTGCAGTCAGTCCTCCTTTCTCAAGGTCTTATCAATAATAATCTTGGTGAACAACTGTCTGTAATTAATATAATAGTAATTTATTAGTTGCAAATGTTTGATTAAACAAAAATAAAGGCAAATAAAATGTAACAGCAAAAATATAAAAACAAAAAGTTTCAATCAAAGGTATAATCAGCTGGGTTTGATACCGCTCAATCAGCATGTGTCTGAATGTCATCTCGTCAGTCTTTTATACACAAGCAGTCCACCGCCAAAGTTAGGTTATCATCTGCTGCCATCAATACATAACATTCTTCTCCAAGTTACTTAAAGTGCCCCTATTATGCTTTTCGGATATCACCTTTCATGCAGTGTGTAATATAGCTGTTTAACAAATATGCATAATGCCAGTCTATGATCTTCATTGGCTGCCTGCAAACAACATCTACTTTGACCCGCCCTCAAACACTGTAGTTGTAGCTGAGACTGGAAGAGTTTGTTTCGTGTTGTTGACAATAGGCATTTCATTTTCCGACATGTGGTGAAAGCAGTAGACTAAATCACAACAGACTGGGCCATCTGACCAATCAGAGCTTCAGAGACTGAATCCTTTTGTCGAACCATTTCAGACACAGTGAGAAAAGAGCTGATGCTGCAATGTATATAATGAGAAAGTTAAAGTGTTTTTCGACCTTGAATGCATGTAAACCTATCATAGCAGACCTCCAAAATTAAATTAGGAGCCTTTAAAATAGCATAACAGGGGCACTTTAATAAAAATAAAAATAAAATGTATATATATATTATATATATATATATAAATTTTCTTCACACACACATATGGAGCAGTCTTGGCCTAATGGTTAGAGAGTCAGACTGGTAACCCGAAGGCTGCAGGTTAAATTTTTAATACCAGCAGGAAATGACTGAGGTGCCCAATCCCTCCCTGGACGCCACAGCAAAATGGCTGCCCACTGCTCCTTGTGTGTGTGTGTTCGCTATTCACTGCTCCTAATGTGTGTGGGTGGGTTAAACGCAGAGGACAAATTCTGAGTATGGGTCATCACACTTGGCCTTCACATGGCACTTTCCCTTTCACAATAAGTAAAGAAGGTTGGAAATCAAGACCTCTTAACATGGGCAAGTACGCACACACATTACTGATTACAGCAGTTCTTGTGTTACGTAAACACACAAATATATAATAGCAGCGCCAGTTAGTTTTCTCTTTTCAATATTCCATTAATTTCTATATATTTTTATGAATCATTACTACTTGGATTAAATAAAGGTACTACAAAGCAAATAAAAAAATTCAACCAAAGAGTAACTGCATAATAATCACCATATTTATCAACAAGATTATATAACATTCTTTTTATTTTTTCCTTATCCTAATATGATTATAAAGCTTGATGCAATGTAAACCAGAATTAATCACAATACTCAATGTTTTTTTCTTAAAGCAATAACAAACCTTATCACACTACCCCCATACTTCAGTTTCCCAGCTAGCCTATTTATTCCCTGAGAATCTAGAATTTCCAGTCCTCACCTGCTTTTATCCTGCACAAATCAGAAACAAAACACCAAACTGAGATTTAGGAATGCAAATCTGATCAAACAAGCCCTCTTGTGTGTAGATACAACATGTTCAGTTGTTTTTGAATGGCATTCATACAGCAGTTCATTTGACAGTTCAATCAAAATTGAGGACTGGCACAGAGAAAATGTTGGTACGCATCATGAGCATCTTATCAGCGCTGGACATTCCAAAGTGAATACACAAGGGCACAAATACGGAGTGCATCACATTCCCATGAAAGATTAAATTAGCGCAACGCTGCAGCTCCTACCTCACTTAATCAAAGAAACTTCTGGATCAAGGACGTAAAAAGAAACACATATGAAAACAGTAACTAAATAACTAGATTTGTACATTTTTACAAGAATGCTAGACGTTGTGGTTGGTAGGGCACAAATCTCCTGAGCAGCTTTTAGCAAATTTCCACGTGGATTCTAGGTAGTTAAAGCACGTTTGAGGAATCGTTTACGCCTGTAGCACAAACGTTGCGTGAAGAGTTACACACCAATGCTTCAGGACAAGGACCACTGACTACCAAGCTAACAGATTCAGCAATCCACACCAGACAAGGTATTATTTAGACAAGAATAAGCAAAAATGGATTATGAACAAACACAGGGTGAAGTAGCAGCTTATTTGACAGTTCTGGCCTCGGGTACCGATGCCAAACACAAGTTTAAACAAGCCTCCAAACTCCCTCCCGCATGTGAATCCCCAAACACCACCTCATACTGAAACTGAAGCCATTTCACTTTTCCAGTAAACTGAAGCCTAAAAAAAAAAAGTTTAGAACCCAAGAAAGAAGAAGAAAAAGAAAAATATTTTTAGAAGAAAAGCATATTTTGGCTATGCAAAAAAACACTACAGTCTCTGCCAGAATAACCGATAAACATATTTAGCGGTGATTCTTGCCTTAGCAAACATTTCAAACTTTGAGCAATAATGTAATCAAACCCCTAAACCAAAGAATGTATTTATCTTCAGCATGTACCCAGCCCAGCACTGTTCTAAACAATAGGACTCTGAAAGACAAATCCAATGCATATCTAGAGACTTTCAGTCAGCAAGCAACCACTAAGGGCACCCTAGCCACCACATAGCAGCACCACAACACTGTGTGTGTCTACACCATAGACTGTAAAAAGGTGGACCTTCAGTCTGCGCAGTATGAGCACAAAGTGAAGCCACGATATCAAGGTCCCGCTCACACTCCCGCAGAATCGGTTAATAGTGAACAACTCAAAATTTCAGAGTAAAATAAACAGTGCTGGAAACGTAGAAATTGAAGTTAAAGCTCCAATTTCCAATTTTGTCAGTTTAGGCAGTTTTTTTTATCATGCTATTGTTAGTTAAAGTCTACGTTCTTTAAATAAGTTTGTTATTTAAAGAACATAGGCTTTAACTAACATCAGCATGATAAAAAAAAAAAAAACTGCCTAAAATGAATGAAACCATCTTTGGGAAAAAAAAAGACATGTAATTTGACTGTTTAGTTTCTCTCACGTCCCATTGCATTACATGGAGAGGGCGGGGTTTATGAACTATAACGCATCCAGCCACCTGGGGGGCGATTGAGGCGCTTTGCCTTCACTTTTCAGGACTCATGTGGCACGCTTGGTCTACACCAGTTGCAATCGTTGTCGCTCGCGTCGCAACAGCTAAAAGCTGTCTACACTGGACGCGATAAAGCTCTCATTGCAAAGCATTTGTCCTTCATGTCAGTATGTCATAAATAGAACGAGGAATCAGTTTACTGTCATAGATTTGTCGATTACGTTAAACCGCATCCAGTGTAGAAAACATCACTGATTATAATGGGCTCTATTGTCTTTTGTTGCATTGCTCACGTCCAATGTAGACACAGTGTAAGAACCGCATAGCAACACCCGGGCAACCACCCACAACCATAGATATATACAAAGATGCATCATTAGTGCATCTTTAACATTAGCAGATGATTTTCATTTTTCACAGCATTTAGTTTATCATTAATGTGATAATTCTGCAAATGGATATTGCATATTGAGTTATACATAAAAAAAACAAAAAAAACAAAACAGTACACTCTCAACTCTGAAAGGTTATCCCATTTTGTCTGGATTTTATAGCTTAAGTTTTTACAGCCATAGGCTGCACAATGCTATGACTTTTCAATGAAAAAACAGTAACACTTTACAATAAGGTTCATTAGTTAAATACATCAGTTAACAAACTAATAATGAACTGCACTTCTACAGCATTTATTAATCTTTGTTAATGTTAATTTCAATATTTACTAATACATTATTAAAATAAGGAGTTGTATTTGTTAACATTAGTTAATGCACAAACTATGAATATCTGTATTTTTTTATTAACTAACATTAAAAAGATTAACAAATACAGAAACAAATGTATTGCTCATTTGCTGATTTACATTAACTAATATTAACAAATGAACCTTATTGTAAAGTGTTACCGAAAAAAAACATTGATTTGTTAGTGTGAGTGATGAACAGCATCATGTTAACTGTTCCAAGATGGTGGACAAGTCGACGTGTCTGGAGTGGCTGAATGTAAACTATGCCCAGAAGACTCAAGCATATTAGTGCTAATCAGTTTTGCATGTGCAGTCACCACTTACATTTTCTACAGAAAATAGAAAAATCTTGTTTTGGGGGAAAAACTTTTTTAAGGTGATGTAGTTACAAGTTACTACATGTATTTACTATAGTAATAACAGTAAATAATTAGTAACTAGTAATTATTAGTATATAATTAGTAGCCAGTCTATACAACTACCAAGTAACTAACCCTAAACCAAACCCTAACCATAATTCTATAATAAGTATATGTAGTTAATTAATATTACTCAGTATGTCACCTTAAAATAAAGTGTAACCAAAAACTTTAATTAGACAGCTTGTGCTGTAAATGTTGTTTTCCATATCCCTAATAGACTACTTGTCATTTATTATTTATTACGGCAAAAGCACATCTAGCTTGTTTTGAAATAGCAAATATCCGTTAGGAACAGGATTCTCAATATTGACTTCATATCAGGTCAGTGATCTATGTGCTGCAGAGTTACGGTAAAATAAAACATTGTGTGTGTTTGCGGTTTTGTTTGAAAGCTCACAATGGTCTTGCTGACAGATCTCTTTAATATTCCACCGGGCGTGAACTGCCAGAGGGCAAAAGACAGGAAAACAGACACTGTTTTTTTTACAGAAACAAGGACTGGAAAACAATTCCATGGATCACTGCCAACTGTTTCCTTGCATCACCAACATAAAGTCATGCTTAAAAGTCATCTGAGATAACGTTTGTTTACAGACTTTGAAAGGTTAACATATTTTTCATAAATTCATCATTTCTCTCTAATCATCCAAATATAACAACCCACACATACCCAAACCTCGGCAAGGCGCTGGAATCCAGTGTTTGTGTTGGCAGTGTGTGCGGTGGGTCTTGCGCGAAGTGTGAAACTCTAATGTTTGGTTAGAGACAAGACTGTGAAACATACCAGCTACAAGCTACTCCTCACAAATTTTTGTTAAACTACAGTCAAGCTACCATTACAGAAAGTAGTTAGTGATGCAAAAAAAGTTACTAAAACAAGTATATTGATGATATTTATAGGGACAATAGCTTTTACAAAAAAAAGCAAAAACCGTGAACTTGATTATGGTGACTCAAGGCAGCAAATTAAATGATCGTAAATATATTATTCAACCATATACTGTATAAATTTTCGCAAGTCCTTAAATTTGTTTTAGTCACAGCCAATTTAAACACAAATGTGCACTATTCAGGATTATTTTCCATTAATTAAAACTAAAAACATGGGGGGGAAAAAAATGGTTAATTGGAAAAAACAAAACAAAACAAAACCCTGAAATAAAATATAATTAGACAAAAAAAAACAAAATTAGAAATGTTGCCTCGGCAATTAACAGATATACATTTAAGTTGAAGCACTAACTGGAAATAAATAAAAACTAAATTAAACTAATAACATTTTAAAAAACTAATAAAAATGACAACCACAAAACAAAATGACTAAAAATTCAACTAAAATTGAAACGAAAACTGAAAATTACAAGGGACATGGTGAAGAAGAAAAAAAATTAAATGGTAGGAAAATTATTTTGCAATGCTTTTGCATTCTCTTGCAAATGTTTTGCGTTTTGCGAGTGAACGCAAAGTTTCTCGGGGAACGCAAAACTTTTGCGAGAGAACGCAAATGCACTGCCAAATAATTTTTCCTCCAATCTCAATTTTTTTTCTTCACCATGTACCCTTAGGGGCTCTGTAGAAAATAAAAAGCTAAATCAAAATGTTAATAAAAACTATAATTGTATAATCAATGATAAAATAACATTGGCACTAAATAGGCTATAACAAATAAAACTAAAAACATGAAATCAGTATAAAAATAAAGGTTGTGTTACAAAAAACTGGCATAAATTTAAGTTTAACATAAACATGTGTCTACTTTAAAGCTGGAAAAACTAAGAGGAGGAGAATAATTTGCAGCCAATTTCCAATATTTTACAGGAACTACAGAGTTTGAGCCGAGAACATTTCTCTGGAATCCATGAAAGCTCCGACAGAGTTCTTGCATGACAACATCACTTTCGTTTATTTTTTCTGAGCCATGAATAGATACAAATTCCTCTCTTTCCCACCCAACACATTTACACATGCTGAGAACAATGACAATCTGTCCAGAGCAGTGTGCTATAACGGCTTCCTTCCACTTACATCACACAAAATTACTCACAGAACTTCTCACTGATTCATAAGAAATCTAAACCTCTAGGAATAAAGTTGCAGTTTTACGTTTTACCACAGTTCACTTGAAACAGACACATTTACAAACTGTAAATAAGGGAGACCATGTGTTGTTATTGTTAACTGAAACTAATAGAAATTGTTTTTGTTAATTGAAATGAAGCTGAAATAAAATTAACTACAAATATTAGATGGAAAACCTAAACAATTTACAATTAGAAATACTGCTTTGGTAACTAACTGAAACAAAATAAATTGGAATTAAAGTACTAAAATTACTAAAACTAGAACTGAAAAAATAAGCTAATACAAAACCTAGTAAAAATTACAAAAGGACATAAAATTACAAAACGAAAATGAAAATTCTGTCATCATTTACTCACCCTCACGTCGTTCCAAACACGTAAGACTTTCGTTCATCTTCAGAGCACAAATTAAAATATTTTTGATGAAATCTGAGAGCTTTCTGTCCCTCCATTGCCAGTCTATGCAACTACCAATTTCAAGTGCCAGAAAGAACTTCATTAGTAAAAACTTCATTAAAATAATCCATGTGACTCCAATGGTTTAACCTCAATTTTATGAAACGATGCGAAAAATATTGGAGATTAATATTGTATAAATAAAGTAGTAAATGATGGGTTTTTTTTTTGCACAAACAAAGCACTCACACTGCTTCATAAAATTCATTTTAAACCACTGGAGTCACATGGATTACTTTAATGATGTCTTTACTGCCTTTCTGGGACTTGAAAGTGGTAGTTGCATAGGCTGTTGAATATGGAGGGACAAAAAGCTCTCAGATTTCATTAAAAAGATCTTAATTTGTGTTCCGAAGATGAACAAAAGTCTTTAGAACGACATGAGGGTGAGTAATTAATTACAAAATTTTCATTTTTGGGTGAACAAACCCTTTAAAGTGAAAATATAAAACTAAAAGCTAGTACAAAATATTTATAAATACTATAACAGTATATAAAATAACACTGAGGGTGACCCAAATTCTGAGGGTCACCTAACCCAACATGAAGTAAATATTAAATATACACGAGTGAGTATAATAAACATACGTGTGCTAAAATAAGACACAGTCAATTTGCTGTGAGACAGTGACTCGACAGATCTGGGACCCTGAGATCTCATCAGACATCACATTAATACATTAATCCACACGAAATAAAATCCTGTCATCGTTCACATGTCATTCAAAAAATATTAGGCATAATGACAGCTTCAGTCACCATTCAAATCATTGTATAGGAAAAAACGATGCAATGAAAGTGAATGCTGACAGAGACTCTCAGTCCATAACATTCTGCCTAACATCTCAATCTTCCTCAGTAAACGATGAAAGAATATTTAGGTCTCATGGTCAAGACCACAAGATCTAGTCTCCAATTCTGCTAATTATGGGCTGCTGGCTCTGTTTACTTATAGTTCAAAGTACCTCATGTGTACAAAATTGTTGTGTAATAACTTACGCACTGATTCATACAGACAACACAAGCAATGGTACAAGGTGTATCATTAGTGGAAATTGTCTTGTAATTATTGACTCACAATATAACTAACATTCACATGGTCACATTCACATCAATGCTATCAAATTAATCACAAGGCACTGTTGACCATATAGCATTTAAAAAGTGAAGATGCACTACTAAAAAAAATACCAAAGTACTACCTTATTGATTTACCTTGTAGTAAATCATTCAGTACCATGGTACATGTCTGATAATTTATTTCCCAATGCTTAAAAATAAAACACATTGTTATTGTTTATATTTGAGCAATTAATGATAGTAACATGTACTTTTAGTAACATGGACTATGCAAAGTATTCTGGGTTAAAATTGAACTGATAAAGAAACGCCCCAAAAAGATTGTTTACAATAAACCATTCACCAAAACGACCCAGGAAAGAAAACAACACGAAGCCACTTTAACTAATTAAACGAATATATTTACCTAATTCACCTCATTTTGGTTATTAAAAGTAACAACAACAACAACAACAACAAAAAGGCTAAATTAAAATATTTAAACGGAATGGTATTGTCGAGAATTAGCAAAATTACTCTTAACTAATCTGATAAATATCGTTACGTTATGAATTTCACAGCGAAATATTTCGATATATCTCGTTATTTTATTCATAAAACACGTCACAAGCTAATACAGATAAACATGGGGATTTCTAAAGTTAATAAACAAACACTGTTACCTTGATGTTTTTAGTATCCTTATGTCTTCGATTCACCCGGTTATATCCATGAAAATAACGGCTGCTCTCCGATCAAGAGTGTTTGGGTTAACGGCAGCGCGTGGCCTTCCAGACGGATGTCGACTGTCGAAACTGGGGGGACCGAACCGGATTGGAATGGATTCCCAAATCCAAATGGCTCCTGATCCTGAAATGGATGGGATGGTTCTACCAAGCGTTCATCATGCGACAAAAACTTTTCTTCCTCCAGGGGGCGACTGTCGGCTCAAAGCCGCGTTCTGCGCATTCAAATCTAAGTATGTTTTTATCTTTTGTACATGATAGAGAATATAATCGTTTAAATTTAGTTTTTTTTTTTTGACACGTATATTGATATCCATCTATGTAATCTCTGTAAAATTATTAAATAAAACACCACTCTTGATAATCACAAGCGACTGTGATTAGTCCATCTCGACCAGCGCTGAGAAAAGTAACAGGTACCGTGTGACAAATCTATCGGTGTTTTCCTTCAGCGGCGTTTTCGATTTAAAGTTAGCCACTCATTTGAAAACACAAAGTGAAGAGGTAAATTTGGAGAATTGGTATTAAGCCCCTACACACCTGATAAATCAGAGGCAACTTTTTGTTCTCCATGCCACGCCCATTCTGCTCTTTCATCAGTTGTGCTGCAGCAGCTGCACCCGCTGGTTTTTCTAGGGATTTATTCTGGCCGGAGGGAGGTGGAGATGGGACATGGGGAAAGCGTGGGCGGCTTCGTGCAGTGGGTGAGGAACCGATGAACAAACACCAAAATTTACGACTGACAAAACTATAGTGAACATTTACTATTACCACAGCTTGCACTTATGATACAGAAATATTATTTTTTAGGTCTAACCAAAATAAACGAGGTAAAATAAAAACAGGTACAATGTTTTTGTTTGTTTGTTTGTTTAATAGAGAGGGACCAGGTAAAAAAGAAAAGAAAAGATAAAAGGTTGTAATTAGATGGGAAAAATTTTCAAAATGAGCAAAAACAGATGTAGGCCTATAAATTAGCTACACATTTATAATATAGTAAATGTTTAATAAATATACAGTACAGTCCAAAAGTCTGGAACCACTAAAATTTTAATGTTTTTAAAAGAAGTTTCGTCTGCTCACCAAGGCTACATTTATTTAATTAAAAATACAGTAAAAACAGTAATATTGTGAAATATTATTACAATTTAAAATAACTGTTTTCTATTTGAATATATTTGACAAAGTAAATTATTCCTGTGATCAAAGCTGAATTTTCAGCATCATTACTCCAGTCTTCAGTGTCACATGATCCTTCAGAAATCATTCTAATATGCTGATCTGCTGCTCAAGAAACATTTAATGTGTACAATTGTACAAAATATTTGTGTACAATATTTTTTTTCAGGATTATTTGATGAATAGAAAGTTCAAAAGAACAGTGTTTATCTGAAATCTAATCTTTTGTAACATTATAAATGTCTTTACTGCCACTTTTGATTGATTTAATGCATCCTTGCTGAATAAAAGTGTTCATTTCTTTAATTTCTTTTCAAAAAAATAGAAATAAAAATTCTTACTGAACCCAAACTTTTGAACGGTAGTGTATAACACTTTCTAGATCTACAAATAATAATAATAAAAAATTAGAGTGATATCTTATTTTTATGTTAGTGTAGAAAACAAAAGTCACACTCAGAGTCTTTGGGGTCTCCAGAGACCCCAGGCAACAAAATGTAATTTTTTAACAAAATAGTTGTTTTTTAAAAAACAAATGTAATTTTACTCTGTTTATTAATGTTGTTACTTCATATTTGTGCAGTTTTTGGAGGATTTATCATATCTTTTAAATTTATATAAATAAATAAATAAATATTTTGTTGAAAAGGTTTTTATACAAAAATAGCTTTTTATGTAAAATTCACTTTATAAAAGACCCACATTTCTAAGTTTCATTCATGGGGATAACCTGGATAATTTGACATGGTTTAGTGTAAGATTTTTGCCCCTCTTTTGGAAAATGCAGTTTTAAAAGTAAAAAATTATCACTTTTACCAGTAGATGGCTGCAGAGCTCCACTATTTGCTATGTGCTATTTGACTGACTGAAAGACATCTTTTCACAAGTTTTTTTCAGTTGGATTCATATCTAAATATTATGAAATCACAATTATGACAATGAAAATGACTTTTAGCATTTTTTTGTACTGAAAAAATACAATTTCAAAAATGTTGATTTTGAGGATGATTTTTGTCCATTTTCTAAGTGGGGTCTCATCATAATGTAACAAAATTGAAAAACTGATTTTTTATTATTACAAAAAATACTAAACTTTGACAAAAAGTAGCTTTTATTGTTATAATTGTGATTTCATAATATTTAGATATGAATCCAACTGAAAAAAACTTGTGAAAAGATGTCTTTCAGTCAGTCAAATAGCACATAGCAAATAGTGGAGCTCTGCAGCCATCTACTGGTAAAAGTGATAATTTTTTACTTTTAAAACTGCATTTTCCAAAAGACGGGCAAAAATCTTACACTAAACCATGTCAAATTATCCATCAATGAAAGTTAGAAATGTGGGTCTTTTATAAAGTGAATTTTACATAAAAAGCTGTTTTTGTATAAAAACCTATTCAACAAAATATTTTTTAAATTTATTTATATAAATTTAAAAAAAATATGATAAATCCTCCAAAAACTGCACAAATTTTGACTAAAAACATTAATAAACAGTGTAAAATTACACTTGTAAAAAAAACAAAAAAACATTTTGTTACAAAATTACATTTTGTTGCCTGGGGTCTGTGGAGACCTCAAAGACCCTGAGTTCCCAAACGAAGACCGCACAAGGGTTAAGAGTGCATAATGTTGATCATGTTTTGCTTATAATTATGTTATGATCAGTCATGGGTGTAATTAATTACTAAGTAATCTAATTACTGTAATTTAATTTTCCCTTGAAAAAGTAAATTATGGGATTACTCTTAATTCTTCTGTAATTTAATTACAGTTACTTCTGATGTAACTGCATTAAATACTGTATAGACTATAGAACAGTTCAATATAAAACAATACTGGATTTAACATCAAAATTTAAGGCTACAATATGTTTTTAATGTAACCTTCATTTAAATACTTAGTTTAGTCTTATATTATTTATTTGAAAGAATTAAAAGTGTAGTTTTGTGTCTATCCTTTTATTGTTCAACTGGTCGAGGTTGATATGGGATTTAGAAAGTAATTAGTAGTAAGTAATCCAATACTTTTTAGAGAGTAATTAGTACAGTAATCTAATTACACTTTTGAAGATGTAATTAATAGTTAGTAATTAATTACTTTTTTTAAATTTTTTTTTTTAGACTAACCCAACACTGGTTATGACAAAATATTTTATGGTGTCAGAGATTTTTTATTTTTTTTTGTCAAAAAGCTTGCCTTTTAAAAGCATTTCTATCCTGTAGATGGAGCTCTTTGCTTATATAACGAATACATAGTTTGATTAAACTTCATGGTTTTTAGTATAACATCCATGACACATATGATAAACATATGGTTTATCATCAGTGTACCTTTCTCCACCTTCCATTATGATTTCTGAACCTGTATGTAATTAAAAATAACACCAAAGCATATATTTCTTCTCGACTTCATGACTCTGCAGGCAATAAATCTATGTCTGGTGGCAGTATATCTTTAACCTCAAACGGAAGGCAGCAGTAGGAGGAGAACTTTAACGGTTCACAACACCTCCTACACTTCGACAGAATCACACAACAGAATGCTGAAGGAGTTTACATCTACAAAAATGATATTCTTTTGGACAAAGATGCTTTTAATTTTCATCCTGTTTGAAAATGCTGAAGGCTGGAATTCTTCTTCAGGTCAGATATAAATCAGGATCAGTTTTGCTTCTATACTCAAATTCATTGGTCACACTTCGCAGTGTTCTTTTTTTGTAATGTATAAGTGCATTTCTCCTAGAGGTTTACTAAATCTATAAATAATTTTACCACAGATACTGTGCCGAACATTATTAAAATTCAGGCTTTGGACATGTGGAGACTGGAGATGGCATGGACTATGAATCAGAAAGACGAACACAGAAATCAAACGTATGAAATACAAGTTGGACGCTCAACAAACATGGATATTGTCGACAGCGTGCGTGAAACATCATTCATCAGCTCCTATCACATTATGGTCTGATTTTTGTGTTTTGCACTAATTGTTTACTATTTATTCACAGATGAATGTAAGCAGAGGACCACTGGATACAGTTCACACAATGGTTTGGACCTCACAGCTCCCGCTGAACTGTGTAGATCACTCTGTCAGAATAAGACTCATCTCGGATGCTTCACCATCCAGCTCTTGGAGTTTATGGAAAACCAACTATGGTAGGCATTTAAAGTTCATTTCAAGTGCATGATCAAGAAGATCTCCATAAAAATGTAGCAAAAAGTCTAGGACAACATTGCAAATATATGATCTGCTGTCAATTACTGTCTGCTGTCAATTACTCAAAAGAGACTCAAACCAAATATTGAGACCAAATATTGAGACATTCGCACATTCATTTCATTTTTCTATTCATTTCAACTTTTCAGTGAAATTGGATATTCTAAAAACCATCAAGACCAAACCAGAAGACTGAGATATTTGGATCCCACTGTATATATATTTCTTATTCCGTCCATATTTTTATTTCACAAACNTTTCAAGTGCATGATCAAGAAGATCTCCATAAAAATGTAGCGGGGTCAAAAAGTCTAGGACAACATTGCAAATATATGCACTGTATATATATTTCTTATTCCGTCCATATTTTTATTTCACAAACTGTAGAAAACACAAATATATTTTTTTTAAATTATATATATTTCTTCTATATATTTTAAATTGGTATATATCATATTGGAAGGCTCTTTGACATAAAGGTCACCATGAAATCAAAATGGAAATTCTTATTTTTGTATGGAATATTACAGTATTTATTATAAATTATTTATCTGTGCACATCGTTATTTTATTTATTTAATTCATGTGTCCTCATAATCTTGAGGGTGAGTAAATGATATAAGCATTTGATCTTCCACTGCTGCTCTTTCACAGTTATGAGATTATTCCTTGTGGCATATATTCTGTAAAGTATCATTGTACACAAATGTTTTAAGTGGTTGTTTACTGGACCAAGTTGGTCTGGTATAGTTGTCGAGGCTGGTTGACCAACATGCTCTCAGAAGTGCACACTCATCAGTGACAGTTGAGAGGCACATAACAGGCATGTTCAAAGTCAGGACAGTCATGGGTTAAAAGAGGAAGTTAAAGGGATAGTTCACCCAAAAATTACAATTCTGTCATCATTTACTCACCCTCATGTCGTTCCGTAAGACTTTCGTTAATCTTCGGATAACAGATGATGTTTTTGATGAAATCGGAGAGCTTTCTGTCCCTCCATAGACAGTTACGCAACTACCACTTTGATGCTTCAAAAAGTTCATAAAGAGATCGTTAAACTAATCAATATGAATTGAACAGTTTAGTCCAAATTTTCTGAAGAGACATGATTGCTTTAACAGATTTAATTTAGGCTTTTATTCACATATAAACATTGATCAGTGAACATAAACAGAAGCTCAATCGAACCTGCTTGACATGCAAGAACAAACCTAATTGGTTCTTTCGGAAGCTCAAACGTGCTGCGCAACACAATAATGAACCTCACTGGTACTTGCTGAAGCTCAAATGTGCTGTGTAACAATAATGAACCTCATTGGTTCTTGCTGAAGCTCAAACGTTCTGTGTAACACGAGAATGAACCTCATTGGTTCTTGCAGAAGCTCAAACGTGCTGCGTGACACGAGAATGAACCTCATTGGTTCTTGCGGAAGCTCAAACGTGCTGCTAAACACGAGAATGAACCTCATTGGTTCTTGCGGAAGCTCAAACGTGCTGCGTAACACGAGAACGAACCTCATTGGTTCTTGCGGAAGCTCAAACGTGCTGCGTGACACGAGAACGAACCTCATTGGTTCTTGC
>RJVU01026577.1:18404216-18415236 GCA_003731715.1 Anabarilius grahami | reverse complement strand
ATAGAATATATACAGTATATTGTTGTTAAATTGAATCTGTAAAACCAATATGTTGCTACTATATTTTTTAAAGTGTAGATATAAAAATAGATTCAATTCAAGAACAAAAAACAAACAGTTGTTGAGAGGGTGAATACAGTTTTTGACTTTTAGTTGTTTATTTTTATGCCTGTTTTGTCTTATTTTAAATCATTTTAAGTCATCTTTAGAAATGTAGAAATTTTGAATTGTTTAAAAATTATTATTTATTTTTTTTACAGATTTTAAAGAAGGAGTTCAATACACATTTACAGTCTACAGCTGCAACGCTGAGGGACATCGACCTCATGAGAAACAGATCGGATACTTAAAAGAACAGGGTAAGAGTGCACACTTTACCTGCAATATATCTATAGGACAGTAATCTAGAGCAAAAAACAGGTGCTTATACTGTACAGTAGGTGCTATATTGCATCAAAATGACATCTTCAATTTGAGAAATTTGGAAATGAACCATTTTCACATCTGCATTGTGCAATATAACATATAAATAGTATGTTTTGTGTTCTGAAGAGCCCACGCAGTACCCTACACTGGACTCTAACCCAAACATAACTTGGTCATCTGTAAACCTGAAATGGAGTTTCAATGAGGAGGATCCGAGTCACGCTGGATTCATCACAGGATATGTGATTAAGGTACAAGAAGATTCAGAGGCCGGCTCCGATCTCAGTAAGTGTTACGTTGCCCTTAAATCAGAACGAAAATATATCCAATAAAGTTTCTGTAACATGTAGCTCCTTCACCCTGTAAAACCTGACAAGAAATATATATATACATTTTTTTTATGAAACTGTTTATTGAACCTTTAGACAAAATCTAAAAAAAGAAGTTTGTATATGTGTTTTTTGTTTTGTATCAAATTTGATACATCAGGCTTTCATGGCTCATATAGAAGGATATAATGAGAATATGGAGCTCTTACTCAAGGAGGAAAAAAACACTGAGCAAAAATATTTGGTGCATTTGCTGATATTTATATGGACAAAAGTTAAAATGAAATTCTGATAGCTTGTAATGTAAATTAATGAGATCCTTATAACAGTATAGGAGATAACTTGCATAAAATGCATATAAATATCAGTTGTCACTCTATATCTCCCAACAATATGTCTGAGTAAGATGATATTTAAAGGGTTAGTTCACCCAAAAATAAAAATAACATCATTTATTACTCACCCTCATGCCGTAAGACCGTTCATCTTCGGAACGCAAATTAAGATATTTTTGTTGAAATCTGATGGCTCCATGAGGCCTGCATAGCCAGCAATGACATTTCCTCTCTCAAGATCCATTATTGTATTAAAAACATATTTAAATTAGTTCATGTGAGTACAGTGGATCAATATTAATATTATAAAGTGACGAGAATATTTTTGGTGCGCCAAAAAAAACCAAAATAACGACTTATTTAGTGATGGCCGATTTCAGAACAATGCTTAAGGAAGCTTCGGAGCATAATGAATCAGTGTGTCAAATCAACGGTTCGGAACGCCAAAGTCACGTGATTTCAGCAGTTTGACACGCGATCCGAATCATGATTCGATAAGCTGATTCATAACGCTCCGAAGCTTCCTGAAGCAGTGTTTTGAAATCAGCCATCACTATACAAGTCGTTATTTTGTTTTTTTTTAGCGCACCAAAAGTATTCTCGTCGCTTTAAAATATTAATATTGAACCACTATACTCACATGAACTGATTTAAATATGTTTTTAGTACCTTTATGGATCTTGAGAGAGGAAATGTCATTGCTGGTTATGGAGGTCTCACGGAGCCATCGGATTTCAACAAAAATATCTTAATTTGTGCTCTGAAGATGAACGAAGGTCTTACGGGTGTGGAATGGCATGAGGGTGAGTAATAAATTACATTATTTTCATTTTTGGGTGAACTAATCCTTTAAATGGTTAGTTTTATGATCAAAGCTCAATGATGATTAAGAGATGAACAAATAAATGTTCCTCAAAAGCCTGACGGATTATATTTAATATTCACATTTTAACATGACTTTTCTAAAAAATTCTGTACATTTACATTTAGTCATTTAGCAAACGCTTTTCTCCAAAGCGACTTACAAATGAGAGTAGTAGAAGCAATCAAGTCAACATGAGAACAACAGTATGTAAGTGATGTGAGTCACAGTTTCGTCAGTAAAGTGCTTGTAGCAAAGTTTTTTTGTTTTTTAAAATACACAGATAAATGGAAAAAGAATAGAAATCGGAAAAAAAAAGAAGATTAAGATAGATAAAAAAAAAAAAAAGTGCTACTATTACTGGGTCAAGTGTTGACGAAGATATGTCTTTAGCATTTTTTTTTTAAAATAAGCTGCTCGGACAGATAACTTGGATAATCAAGTTGCTTCAGTTCAATAAGTGTTTATCTTGAAATATTATTAATAATATAAGTTATTTTTACAACTGTTTTATAAAAAATCAGTAATGATTTCACAGTAAAAAGACATGTGAACACATGACCTGAAGGGGGACGTTTTTACAATTATACTAAAAGGCATTTTACTTGCTTAAAAACTCTAAACTATCAATCAGATGATTGTACAGCAGGTTTTTCAGCAAAGTTTTGATCATGTTGATAATTTAGAGAACAGAAATGTATGCTTTATAGGATTAAACAGCTTTTTATTTTTTTTTATTGAATAGCATGACAAATTACATTTTAATCTTGCATTATATTACTAACCTGTTCGTTACACTCCCCTCGCTACTGTAGTAAATCACATGCATCCTTCCTGTTTGTCCTGGCAGTTTCCTTCAAACAGTACATGGACGATCCTCACAGCAAGTCTTTCACAGTCAGCGGTCTCGAGGAGGACCAGCCGTACACATTTCACCTGGCAGCATGTACGATTGCAGGCTGTGGACCGGAGACCACCGCCACCTTCAGAACCAGAAAGAACTGTGAGTCCAGATACTGATTCAAACGCTAGAAGATCACATTCACACTAACAGAAATGCTTACTTTCTTCCGTGGAACATAAAAGAAGATATTAATATATCTTGCTGCTGTAATATTTTTTACAGCATTTATTAATTTAGGTTCATGTTGATTTATAAATATACTCATTTTAATTTATATAACTTAAAATGTAAAAAAAAAAAAAAAAAAGTACACTACTGTTCAAAAGTTTGGACAGTTTTTTTGAAGGAAGTTGTTTCTGCTCACCAAGGCTGCATTTTTTAAAAACAAAATACAGTAAAAAACTATAATATTGTGAAATATTATTCCAATTTAAAACAATTGATTTCTATTCGAATATATTTCAAAATGTAATTTAAAGCTGAATTTTCAGCATCATTACTCCAGTCTTTAGTGTCACATGATCCTTCAGAAATCATTCTAATATGCTGAGTTGCTGCTAAAGAAACATTTATTATTATTATCAATGTTGAAGACAGTTGTGCTGCTTAATATTTTTGTGGAAACATTTTTTCAGAAAGTTCAAAAGAACAGCATTTATTTTAAATAGAAATCTTTTGTAAAATCTTTTTTTGAAACAAAATCTGCCTTCTGCTTATAATAGAGAAGACAGAAAAGCACAGGATGCTGATAAAGTCTTTCTAATGCTAAAAATAAAATTAAACACCTAATCTGACTCAATATTAATTCAATATTTGACAAATGTTATACAAAAGCAAAGTTACAAAATTACTTTAACTTTTGAAGTGTAAATAGCTCCATAGAAACACATTATTTCCATACAAAATGTATATTCACAGTGAACATTAACTATATTTTGTGAGGACAGGCCATGATAATGTTGAACTATAATAGGAGATAATTCTCTCCACAGATTACCTGCTGATGGCCAAGATTTCGATTCCTCTCCTGGTTTTGGTTGTTTGTTGTGTTTGCCTGTGGTCGCACAGAAGCATGTAAGTCTTAGAAATGACCTGTGAGATGATGGACTGCAGTTCGTATCTGTGACACTCTGTTGAGATCTTCTTTCTAACCGTTTCCAGGCTAACGTTTCCGTTCGGCATTCTGCACCTAAAAGCACTGGACCTGGATGAAGATCTTTATGAAGTAATTAATTACACTGATGCTGTACAATACTGTAACTGCAGTGCCTCTATTCATTTTGACAGCATAAACCAGCCTAAGTTGGTTTGATGGTCTTTTATGGTATCTTAGCCGGGCTTGTGTTGTTGTTTTTTTTCTGGCTGGTTTTAGATGAGTTTTGGGCAATTTTTCGCATGTGACCTAAACCAGCAGATAACAGGCTTGAAAATCAGCTTAAACCAAGCAAACCATCTTAGGCTAGTTAAGCTGTTGTTATAACCAGGTTACATAACAGATCAAAGTGATGTTCTAGTTGAGCCCTTTTACTCAAAAAAGTGTGAAAATCATCCAAGATGGTGGACCAATTAAGAGAAAAAATAGATCATGCAATACAAAAAATAGCCTAAATATCTATCATTTAGGTCACACTTTACAATAAGGTCTCATTTGTTAACATTAATGTATTAACTAACATGAACTAACAGAGAGCAATATATTTTTTACAGCATTTAATAATGTTTGTTGGTGTTAGTTTATGCTTTGCTTTATTGGCATTGATGATTCCATGAAGAACCTTTAACATTCATGGAATCTTTCCATTCCACAAAAGGTTCTTTATAGTGGAAAAAGGTTCACACTAAGGGGCCGTTTACACAACGCCATTTTTTTAAAAACTTTAAATAGAAAACTTTTTTTGTTTTGGCCATCCATTTGCACCACAATGGAGTTTTGTGGGCCTGAAAATGCAAACTTTTGAAAAAGGGTTTCTCAGGGTACGTTTACATGACAACAATGTACTTTTGAATGCGAAAAAAAACGTTTTCCTTTGCATTTTTCACATACAAACAACAAGAAAACGATTAAAAACGCTGCATTCTGCTGCCAGGCCAGTAGTTGGCGATGTCACCTATAGACTGAATACATAATACTTGTGCGCATGACGTCACTGTTTTCAGAGATTCGTATTTTTGTAGTTTACACGGACACGATAACAGTATTGTTTTCAAAAACTCGCACTTTGAAACCCGATTTCAAAAGTTTGTTTTCAGGCCCCCAAAATACTGTTTTCATGTAAATGAAGATTATCCGCTTGTTAAGTCGTTACGTAAGCAACGCCGTTTCTGGGTCCAAGCCTCGAGTCGTTTCACTTAAAGGATTAGTCCACTTTTAAATACACTTTTCCTGATAAAATTTACTCACCCCCATGTCATGTCTTTCTTTCGTCAGTCGAAAAGAAATGAAGGTTTTTGAGGAAAACATTCCAGGATTTTTCTCCATATAGTGGATTTCAATGGCTACCAACAGATTGAAGGTCCAAACTGCAGTTTCAGTGCAGCTTCAAGGGCTTTAAACGATACCAGATGAGTAATAAGGGTCTTATCTAGCGAATCAATCGGTCATTTTCGAAAAAAATACAACTGTATATGCTTTATAAACAAAATATCGCCTTGAACGTACTTTCCGCTTCCGCATTCTTCATAACGCTTACGGTGAATGTCCTACGCCTTCCCTATTCTACTTACGGAACGAACGCGGCGCCAGTTTAGTTTTTTTCTGTAAGTAGAATAGGGAAGGCGTAGAACATTCAAGCGTTATGAAGAATGCGGAAGCGGAAAGTACGTTCAAGGCGATATTTTGTTTATAAAGCATAAACGGTTGTATTTTTTTCGAAAATGACCGATCGATTCGCTAGATAAGACACTTATTACTCGTCTGGTATCGTTTAAAGCCCTTGAAGCTGCACTGAAACTGTATTTTGACCTTCAACCTGTTGGTAGCCATTGAAATCCACTATATGGAGGAAAATCCTGGAATGTTTTCCTCAAAAACCATCATTTCTTTTCGACTGACGAAAGAAAGACATGAACATCTTGGATGACATGGGGGTGAGTAAATTTATCAGGAAAAGTGTATTTTAAAGTGAACTAATCCTTTAAGAATGGCATGTCGATGGCCGTTTATGAGCGCTATTTATTTAACATTTTAAAAAGTTAAACATTTAAAATACTTACAGTCTCCGTGCTCACAGCGTCACAGACATTAATATTTTAACGATTTATAAAAGATGAACCACTGTCTGGTCATCTGGGATTTCGGTATGGAGATAAAGGTTATGTTTATAATTCTTTGGTAGTATTACACCACATTGTGTTAGTATATTAGAGCGTTTAGACCCGGAAGCGCTGCCGCTTAACCGAATAGATAACAGTAACTCTGCGTCCCAATGTCCATACTATCCATCCTAAATAGTATGTGAGATCAAAATAAGTGTGTCCCAAAGCATAGTATGTTGAAAAGAGTATGCCAAAAGTCCCCGGATGGTCTACTATTTCCGGTAGATTTTTGAAGTGTGGATCCGTGCACACTATAAAGGCTAATATTGCCCACAACCCATTGCGCGTTGGACGAGGATTCAGTTCAGAACTACTAACACGAGTAAAAAGTGTTAAAAAACTACAAAACATGGCGGATATGCGCGATCGACGCTGAGAGGTTTGAGTGACTAATAATCAGTTCAACCTGATAGAAAATATATATTTAATATTATCCGTGTTATTTTTCATCTGCAAATACCAATGTGGACTTTTATAAATATCCGAATGGCCATTCACTTTTAAATGCATCATTATGCATTAATATGAGGAGAGTTCTCCACATGAAAGACCCGCGACTGCAGATCAACGTGCTGCATTTCTCTCCGGTACAGTAGAAATTTAACTAAATGAAATGTGGAGGATGTAAGATGATTGACAGGCCAGTTTACGGCGACAGGATGCGACAGAGAGCAAAGATGCGATTGCATGACGTGATAGTATATCCCAAAGCTTTTCTACTCTTTTGCTACACACTCAAAAGTATGTACTTTTTGTTCACAGAAAGAGTACATACTTTTAGGGCGTAGTATAAGTAGGCGAATTGGGACGCAGCATAAGACTAACATATTCATACTAAAAGCCAAAAAACTTCCATTTTGATTTCATGGGGACTTTAAGAGAGTACAATTGTTCATGTTAGTTCGCACAGTGCGTTAACTAATGTTAACGAATACATCTTTTTATTTTAAAAACATTAGTAAATGTAAAACTTTACATTAAGACTAAAAAATGCTTCAGAAGTAGGCTGCTGTTCATTGTTAGTTCATGTTAACTAACGTGGTAAAGTTTTACCCACATTTTTTACCCAGTATTTTTTCGACTTCTTTTTCTGTTCTTTTCAAGGCAAGTGAAAAGATCCATTCTCTGAGGATAGAGGACTGCACATGGTGTGACGTCGAGATTTTAGACATGCCACCCACCGCGGCAGAGAAAACATGGTTGGCGAGTGCAGAGGATCTGAGTTGTTCGTTCATTAGCCCTAAAGTCGCGCCGCCCTCTTTCCTAACACCATCCTGCCATCTCACAGCAGACATATATGCAGCCACAGGTCTCACAAACTTCACTTACATGTCCTCTGTGCTGCAAGACGTGTCTTCAGAGGCGCTGGAGACCCCTGAGACAAAAGCCACAAAACAAGAGTCGGAGTTCTCAGGCTTTTCAAGTGATTATGTCACTTCTGTTGCCACATAAGTGGTGAAAACTCAGTTATGTGATATTTTATACACACCAAAGTAAGAAAGCCAGCACTGCTGATCTTATCACAAAAATGTTCAGTAAGATCATGACATCAGGGCCCCTCTTCCTTCTGCAAAACAGCCTTTACTGCCGAGAAGTGTTGTGAAATGCCGTTTTGCAATAGTTGACCCTTGAGATTTTGTAAGGTACTTTAACTTTGTTTTGCATGTTTTGGTAGACCTTTCTGGTCAAAAAGTGTCAAATGTTCTCTCGAGAGAATGGGTGTTATGGGTAACACTTTAGAATTAGGTTAACATTATTTAATGCATTATGTTTCATGAACTAACAATGAATGTCTCTTTACGCTCATCATGGCTACATTTATTAGACCTGAAAATAGAGTCAAAACAGTAATATTATGAAATATTATTACTAGTGCTGTCAACGTTATCGCATTTGTGATTTTTTCCATTTTAAAGGTGCGGTCACACTGCACTTTTCGTTTGGCATTTCGCTGCGTTCCAAAGTTCAAGTTTGGTGAACTCTGACCTGCGAATTCGCATCACGTGAAGACGTGCGACCGATCGATTCGTCACGGCATGACCTCTTGGCTGAATTTAAACAATGATATTTTTGCATTAATGTTGAGTAGGTTGTATATTTTTTTACATTTTGAATGTATTACTATATGTTGAATTCACATTTATAAAAAAGTCGCTGTAGATCGTGATGTCATATCATGATCGTTGCCGCATCCGATGAAATTTCGCACATTTACCCCCAGTTTCACAGACAAGGCTTAAGCTAGTCCCAGACTAAAATGCATGTTTGAGCTGTTTTAACTGAAAGCAACTTGCACTGACATATCTTAAAATATGTCAGAGCCATTATTTTGTCTTAAGATGTTCACCACTAATTCTAGGGTATGTTTATAAAAGCTACTTAAATACCCTAATTGAAATAAGGCCTAATCCTAGCTTAAGTGCACACTGTGTTTATAATAGTCCTTTACGATTCGAAACAAAAGATTCGTAAAGCTCAGAAGCTTCATGAAGCAGTGTTTTGAAATTGGCCATCACTGTTGCAAAGTCGTTATTTTGTTTTTTGGCGCACAAAAAGTATTCTCGTCGCTAATTAATATTAAGGTTGAACCACTGTAGTCACATGACCTGTTTTAAATATGTGTTATGAACCCAGTATGGGTCATATTTGTTGTTGGTTTTTTTTTTTTCTTTGTTCTGCAGGATGGTGTTGGGGTGAGTGACGTCATCATTACTGAAGACTTACACCTGTGTGGGGCTGATGCCGGCAAATTTAAGCAGCTCCCTTCAGTGTGATGGCGCTCGCTCTCCCTTCCTCGGGTCGTGCTCGTTCTCCCTTCAGTTGTTTGTTTTGTTTTGGCTTTTCGTTCTTAATTTTATTCTTACTTTAATAAATGTTATTCCTTTTTTTGACCCTCATACAACGTGTTATCTCCTTCTTTGTCGCGGCTTGTGAGCCGGCCGTGACAAATGGGGGCTCGTCCGGGATGCTTTATGGATCTTGAGAGGTTCAGTGGCATTGCTCTCAATGGAGGCCTCACTGAGCCATCGGATTTCATCAAAAATATCTTAATTTGTGTTCTGAAGATGAACGAAGGTCTTACAGGTGTAGATCGACATGAGGGTGAGTAATTAATGACAGAATTTTCATTTTTGGGTGAGCTAACCCTGTTAATCAAAGAACAAAGGTGACAGAAAATTACTCACTTCTCTTGACTAAAGAAGTTTTGTAGCTTTAATAAGGATTCATCTATATTTATTTTATAATTTATGCAGTACAGACTGTTTGATAGCTTCAATTTCTGTATATTTTCTACCTGTTAGACATCATTCTAATATTCTGATTTGAAACATTTCTTATTATCAATGTTGAAAACAGTTGTAGTGCTTAATATTTTTGATACATTTTTAGGGTTCTATGATGAATAGAAAGAACAGTATTTCAAGCAGAAATCTTTTGTAACATTATAAATGTCTTTTACTGTCAATTTTGATCAATTTAATGCATCCTTGCTGAATAAAAGCATTAATATCTTTAAAAAAAAACTCTCTTGACCCCAAACTTTTACACAGTAGTGTGTAGAAATTAACCAGGATTATTAAATGTTGTTTAATGCATGTAATAATGCTGTTCAAATGCATTGTTCATGATGCATGAACTAATGTTACCAAATTATTTCTGGTAAAAAATAGGGCAATGTGCATTTGACTATACTGTACATTCTGCCAAACATCTTGGCTTTACATTTGAAATAAATGATTCTACAGTAAGTCTTCTGATATTGATATAATCTAGTACTAATATACACCTACAGAACTACAGAAGAGGTAAAATGCCTCCACATACTCAACATGCGCTCAAACGACACAGATGCATTCCATGAGTTTTCCTCTTTAATTATACATCCCTTTGATAAGACTACGATTTTTCCAGAGCTGAAAGTGCCCAAAAACACACTGTACACACTTCCACACAAGGGAAACCACAATTCAGGCAAAAACAAAAACAACTCCTTTAAATTACACCGTCTTTTGCAATGTCATCTTTTAGGAAAAATATAAATATATATTTTTTTTCATTACTTTTCTGTCTCACGCCACTATGGTACAGATCCATAGCACAGGCAAATGCCAAAGCCATGGCTTACTCTCTTCAGCCAATCAAATCGCAGTCAGTTGAAGGCAGTAGCAGCAGCGCTGAGACACGACGTGGATGTGACGGTACACGCATATTAACAAAAGGCCTTGCAGTTAATAAATAAGCAACTAGATTTGTCTCAATTCAACATGCAATCTAAACATCATTTTGGGAGAACAGGAAAGATGGATCCGTTCAGTGCTTTGTGTGAACATCAGGAACACGTCGAGAACATCAATAAGAAGACAAATGTAAAAACTGCGGCTTACTACGAGACTACTACAAAATTGGTCGAACATTTGAATAGTGCCAGTGTTTTAACGTGTCAAACAGTTCAGTGCAGGTTTGGCTTGCTCAGAGTTGAAGTGATAAATCCGGTGCACGTTCAAAGGAAACACACTGGGATTCGATGCATTTAAAAGGTGCAATGTGAAGGGAAACGATACCAGAATATAGACAACACATCAAGCTAATACTTATACTCTTCCTAAAGCAGTGCTTTGGCAGCTTAAAGGAATACTCCTGGTTCGACACTTTCATGTATCGCATCGGTGGCATGTTGTCGATTACACCAGAAAATCATTTTGACTAGTCCATCAGTTTGAATAACAAACAAATAAATAAAATAATAAGTATAGCATTTATCTGTTTTTAGGACTATTACTTTGCATTAACATTGATATGACAATTAAGCACTTTTTGCTTCCAGAAAAAAATAAATCTTAATGAAATT
>RJVU01026577.1:18369541-18392362 GCA_003731715.1 Anabarilius grahami | reverse complement strand
GATATATATATATATATATACAGAGAGAGAGAGAGAGAGAGAGAGAGAGAACTAAAAATAATTATGTAATGAATTAGGATAAAAAATAAGTAGTAGTTAAATGAAAGCTGAAAAAATATTAATTAATGAGTACCTGCGTGGGGTGAGCCGCGAGTCGAGGCTCCGCGTTTTCATGGTGATTGTGTCTGTAAACAGTACATCTTTAGCTGGCGATGCCAACGCTTCGCTGTGTGACAGAGACGGGTGGATCCTTTGCTGCTGCAGGCGTTTTAACGTGGCGTATCCTAGTGCGTCACGGGGGCTTGTGTAGATGTAGCTGCAGTCCACCAGGCTTTTGATGGTGGCCACAGAGGGAGATTTTAGCGACTGCGCCCTGCGCGGCAAAGTGTGCGCCGACCCGGGAGGAACCAGCGAGGTGGAATTGGACTTGGACAACAGGATGTGGTTATGATTGGACTGAGGACTGAGCGAGTGTTGCATTTTCACAGTTTTGGTGCTGACCACCGTGTTGAGGCTGGCGCAGTCCGTATCCATGGCCACGGCAGAGGGGGGCTCTCGGGAAGGGGAGGAGCTCATGGAGCTGATGCCACTGGTTGTAGTGTCCGTGTTGAAGCTCTGACTGCGGCTCTTAAACGTGCCGCCTCCCGGCAGAACAGAGGCACCGTCACATGTCAACCGCTCCCTGCTGCTCCGCTCTCGCTTATGTTGACCTCTGCCCTCTGAATCTGAGCTCCCCTCGGTGGCGTATGGTTCTGCTAGTGCTTTTATGCCCACAAACGAGGTCTCAAGGCTAACCGTAGGGCTGCGGGGCATGCGACTGCCGTTATAAAAGACCTCGCTCTGCCCCGAGTGGCCTGGAGAAAAGTTTGAAGGTTCGGTTACGGTCCGGTTACGCCTCATGAGCTGGAGCTCCTCGGGCGATTTTCCAGCATTGATTGTGCCTTTAGTGTCAGTGGGGCTTCGCCCCTTCTTACTGGGAAGAGACAAGGAGTTGAGAAAGCGGTTTCTGAGATGCGAGGGGGTGAGGATGGTGAAAGGGCTTCGGTCCTTTGAGGTTTTTGTGTGCATAGAGAGAGAAGAGTCCTCGTACATGTCCAAACCCTCACGGTCGTCATCCATGAAATACAAACCTGAGAGCGACACATGCAATATTACAATAGACATAAAATTCAAAACAACAGATTGCAATGATTATTTATGCATACAATGTGCATGTGTGGATACTACAATCTGTTACTGTTAACTAAAACCAAAACTAAAGTAATTTCGTTAATTGAAATAAAGCCCAAATATTAGATCAAAAACGTAAATGAAAATTAGAACTGCTGCCTTGGCACCTAACTGAAATAAGATTAAGCTGAAGTACTAAAATAACTAACTAAAATTTAAATAAATATAAATTAAAGCTAAATTAAAAAAAAAAAAAAAAAATAAAATTATATATACAGGTCCTTCTCAAAAAATTAGCATATTGTGATAAAGTTCATTATTTTCCATAATGTAATGATAAAAATTTAACTTTCATATATTTTAGATTCATTGCACACCAACTGAAATATTTCAGGTCTTTTATTGTTTTAATACTGATGATTTTGGCATACAGCTCATGAAAACCCAAAATTCCTATCTCAAAAAATTTGCATATCATGAAAAGGTTCTCTAAACGAGCTATTAACCTAATCATCTGAATCAACTAATTAACTCTAAACACCTGCAAAAGATTCCTGAGGCTTTTAAAAACTCCCAGCCTGGTTCATTACTCAAAACCGCAATCATGGGTAAGACTGCCGACCTGACTGCTGTCCAGAAGGCCATCATTGACACCCTCAAGCGAGAGGGTAAGACACAGAAAGACATTTCTGAACGAATAGGCTGTTCCCAGAGTGCTGTATCAAGGCACCTCAGTGGGAAGTAAAAAGTGTGGCAAAAAACGCTGCACAACGAGAAGAGGTGACCGGACCCTGAGGAAGATTGTGGAGAAGGACCGATTCCAGACCTTGGGGGACCTGCGGAAGCAGTGGACTGAGTCTGGAGTAGAAACATCCAGAGCCACCGTGCACAGGCGTGTGCAGGAAATGGGCTACAGGTGCCGCATTCCCCAGGTCAAGCCACTTTTGAACCAGAAACAGCGGCAGAAGCGCCTGACCTGGGCTACAGAGAAGCAGCACTGGACTGTTGCTCAGTGGTCCAAAGTCATTCGGAAATCAAGGTGCCAGAGTCTGGAGGAAGACTGGGGAGAAGGAAATGCCAAAATGCCTGAAGTCCAGTGTCAAGTTCCCACAGTCAGTGATGGTCTGGGGTGCCATGTCAGCTGCTGGTGTTGGTCCACTGTGTTTTATCAAGGGCAGGGTCAATGCAGCTAGCTATCAGGAGATTTTGGAGCACTTCATGCTTCCATCTGCTGAAAAGCTTTATGGAGATGAAGATTTCGTTTTTCAGCACGACCTGGCACCTGCTCACAGTGCCAAAACCACTGGTAAATGGTTTACTGACCATGGTATTACTGTGCTCAATTGGCCTGCCAACTCTCCTGACCTGAACCCCATAGAGAATCTGTGGGATATTGTGAAGAGAAAGTTGAGAGACGCAAGACCCAACACTCTGGATGAGCTTAAGGCCGCTATCGAAGCATCCTGGGCCTCCATAACACCTCAGCAGTGCCACAGGCTGATTGCCTCCATGCCACGCCGCATTGAAGCAGTCATTTCTGCAAAAGGATTCCCGACCAAGTATTGAGTGCATAACTGAACATAATTATTTGAAGGTTGACTTTTTTTGTATTAAAAACACTTTTCTTTTATTGGTCGGATGAAATATGCTAATTTTTTGAGATAGGAATTTTGGGTTTTCATGAGCTGTATGCCAAAATCATCAGTATTAAAACAATAAAAGACCTGAAATATTTCAGTTGGTGTGCAATGAATCTAAAATATATGAAAGTTAAATTTTTATCATTACATTATGGAAAATAATGAACTTTATCACAATATGCTAATTTTTTGAGAAGGACCTGTATATATATATATATATAATTACATAAAAACAAAAAATTACTTAGTTACACTAAAATTAATTAAAACTGAAAATTTAAAAAAATAAAAGCTAATTCCAAATATTAATAAATACTATAATAGTATAAAAATAATACTAAAATAACACTGACTACAATCAACATGAAATACTTTTTACATAACCCAATTTACTTCCATAATCTGACATATTAGTGATTGAAACAAGACATACAATTGAATCATGCACAAAAGTAAATAAAAAAAGAAAGAAAAAAATGATTTTTTTTCCCTAAATTAGTGCTGTCTTGATTTCCACCAAAAACGAAGTGAAAAANTTGAATCATGCACAAAAGTAAATAAAAAAAGAAAGAAAAAAATGATTTTTTTCCCTAAATTAGTGCTGTCTTGATTTCCACCAAAAACGAAGTGAAAAAAAAAACATTCTAAACATCCTTTAAAACAACCTCAATTTACTAAAAAAAAATTATATTAAATAAATAAGATAAACTAAAGAAGGTTTTCATTTCTTTCATTTATCTTGAAAAAACCTTAAAAAACCTTACTCCATTGGCATATTTAGAGAATTTAGAGATGAAAAATGGCAATATTGTAATAAAAATATTATGCAACTGTGCAATATAATGTAATTATGCAACTGCTATAACAGAATCTATCTAGTTTAATGATGTTTAGACATTTAGACCAAAAAAGTGATTAAGCCCCTTCACACCAAGAACAATAACTATATTATACTATATTTGTTCTGCTGTACACAAATAAAAATATTTTGAAGAATGGAAGTCAGTGGGGTCCATCAACTGTTTGGTTACCCATATTCTTCAAAATATCTTCTTTTGTGTTCAGCAGAAGAAAAACTCAAACAGGTTTGGAACAACATGAGGGTGAGTAAATGATGACAAAATGTTCATTTTTGGGTGAACTATCCCTTTAAGAAAAGTTTTCAGGTTGACATGTGAACCGTGTGCATTGACTCACTGGGTTGACTTTCGCTTTCGCTGTTGTGGCGTGAGCTGGTGGACTCAGAGTTGAGACTGAGCGTGCTGGGCACAGACGACAGTTCGCTGGGCAGCGGAGCGTCAACTTCTTCAGGGACGACAGGCCACTGCTGCCTGCGGCTGTGCCGTACAGAGTCCCATCCCAAAGCCTTCAGCACATCGCCGCCCTGCCGCGTGCGGCTGATCACGCCCAGCACATACACACACGTACTGCACAGACAGAGCTGTTTGTTACTTACTGGACATATGCTGCAAGGTTAATTTAACTCTTTCCCTGCCAATTTTTTTATGTTTTATAAAAGTTGCCAGCCACTGCCAGCAATTTTGATAATTTTTACAAACCTTTCAAGGACCGCATAATATTTTGTTGTATGAATATCTACACATTTTTAACAAAAAAGCTAAGACATTTTATTTTTTTTTTTACAGACTACAATGAGCATAAGCAATGCTTTTATCACTTGTTTCTGCTCATTTTTTCCCTGTGTTTTGATCCAGAGATTCTGTACTCTTTCAGAAGTTGTGTAATAGCGCCACCTACCATATAACAGTGAAAACATGGAAAGCCAGAAAATTGTGTAAATGGCGGGGAAAGAGTTAACTGTATGTTACACTATTACTATTTTAGTTAATCTTATATTGTCCAGAGGCACAATACTTTGAAACACTTTGGAAAAACAGACATTGAGAGTGTCAAGAAAATAAATGTTCACATTTGCAAAATATGAAAATATGTTCTACACTACCGTTCAGTTTGGAGTCTGCAAGATTTCAAAAAAAATTTGAAAGACGTTTCTTCAGCTCACCAAGACTGCATTTATTATATCAAAATACAGTAATAACAGTAATACTGTGAAATATTATTACAATTTAAAATGACCGTTTTCTATTTCATTATATTTTTACAGAGCCCTTTGAAGAGACATGCAAGAAAAAAAATTTAATCGTGCGCACGATTGACTAATTCGTTCCCTCGATTTACAAATCAAGTGCACGTTTTAGTAAATCGAGGGAACAAATTATTAAATCAAGGGAACGAAATAGTAAATTGTGCGCACGATTTAGCCTGCTATTTTTTTTTTGCATGTCATGTCCGTATATTTGAGATATTTTGACAGCTGTCAAGTCAAGTCAAGTCAAATTTATTTATATAGCGCTTTTTACAATTGGTAATTGTTTCAAAGCAGCTTTACATATTAGAAGCACAGAAAAAGGTAAGTGGTTAAAAATAAGCTGTACAAGCAAGCGTGGTAATATGTAACATATACAAGATGGTGCTACATTAAGCCAATGTCGGCTGACTCCCNAATACAGTAATAACAGTAATACTGTGAAATATTATTACAATTTAAAATGACCGTTTTCTATTTCATTATATTTTTACAGAGCCCTTTGAAGAGACATGCAAGAAAAAAAATTTAATCGTGCGCACGATTGACTAATTCGTTCCCTCGATTTACAAATCAAGTGCACGTTTTAGTAAATCGAGGGAACAAATTATTAAATCAAGGGAACGAAATAGTAAATTGTGCGCACGATTTAGCCTGCTATTTTTTTTTTGCATGTCATGTCCGTATATTTGCGATATTTTGAAAGCTGTAATTTACTCCAGTCCAGTGTCACATGACCCTTCAGAAATCATTCAAATATGTTGATTTGCTGCTCAAGAAACATTTATTATTTTCAATGTTGGCAAACATTTATTAAATTCAATTTAATGCATCTCTGACAAATAAAATAATCAATTTCTTTAAAAGAAACCTTTCTGACCCCAAACTGCATGTAAACATTGCTTTACAGTAGTTACGTCAAACTACCAGGCTTGCTTTTTTGCTGGTCATGACATTAAAAGATCGGGTCTGAAGGCCCATTCAAACCAAGGACGATAACTATAAAGATAACTATAACGATAACTACATTAGCATCCACACCAATGCACAATACCATTCTGTTTATTTTAAGTGCACGCTGCAGTTGTCTGCCGCTTTAAGTGCTTAAGCTCTTTAAAGTCAGGTGGATTATGATTGGCTGTCAATCTATTAATCATTCATCAGCAGGAAAAAAAATTGTGAAAGTTATCAACAATATCGTTTCTCTGTGTCGTTATAGTTGCGGTGTGGACTTCCCTATTTTCACAGAATTAGAACAATTATTAAAACTATATCTTTACCGTTTATGTTACAGTTATTGTCCTTGGTGTAAATGGGCCTTATCTTGTGCAGAATGAATATATATTGGATAGGACTGTTACGCATCGACCTCTTGGTTTCCGACAGATGCCGTCTATGGGCATTAAGTTGCAAATAGCCGAGTATGTTCCTATATTAGGCAGTCTTACCCACGTATGGACAGAACCTCACAGTGCTGAGCCAGAGCAATAATATCTGGAATCACATTCTCCTCCTGTAGGAGGTTCAAACCCCAGTTTGAGCTGCCAATGTTGCCCTGGAACATTTCAAATGTTAAACATTAAAACTATAAACACCACATACAAAGAAACTAGAGACATTTAAGGACATCCTTAGCAACTCAACACATTGTAAGTAAAAACCATCACTGACCAGAGCCCATAGCGCAGCCTTCAGCTGTTTAACACCTTCCCATTTATCCAACACTGGAGATCGAACTGTGTAGCTAAGATCCGGGATAACACCCTAACAAATACATAGATTAACAAATGAATCCACAAAAACACACAAAGCTATAGAGTGACAGCAAGTAGTATGTGCATAATCAGGTACCTGAGCTTCCAGCAGCAGGCAGCCGGTTTTATCATGGACCAACTGCCCATATAAATGCACAGGGAGAAAGACATTTGGCCTCTGTAACCTACAACATGAGAGCGAAAGATATTGACAGTAGTTAAAAAAAAAAAAATAAAAAAAAAAGAGTATGCTCCATATTCATATATTTTAATATTATTTATATACTATTATAGTGTTTACTAATATTTTGAATGAGCTTTTATGGTAACACTTTACAATAAGTTTCCATTTGTTAATATTAGTTAACATGAACTAACAACATAACAGGACAATCTCACGCACCAAAAATGTCAGAAAGACATCGTAAAACTCCAGCTGCTACAGCGAGGATACAGAAACAGCAGACTCTGTGCTTCTCACTCAGGGTTGTATCTATGCTATTAGGGCAGTTACTCACCGGATGTCGGTGGGGTTTCTCCCTAGCCTTAAGTATGTGCAATAATAGTGGTAATTTGCTAATATATTAAGAATTGACTTCTTAATTTACAAGATATTTACAAGATAAGCAGTGCTTAGACCTTTGGTTGCTGCGCCGGACGTAGTTGTCTCCGTCGACAGGTTTGCGGTATGTTGTGAGAGCTTCATTCATATGCTCTTCAATCATGTCCACATACTTCAGATTATACTCCTGCAAAAACACACATGGCTTAACATTTCTTCATTCAAGAGGAACAAACAGACACAGGCGTGAAACAGACTGAGACAGAGTTATTGTTTTGATGTTTTCACCTTCTGCCATTTTTCTAGCTGTTTGTTGACGTAGCCTCTTTCGTTGAGGTAAGAGAAGCCCTTTGGGATGGACAGAAACCTACAAAGGAAAACAAAGAGACATTTAACATATTACATTTATTAATTTACCAAACAACTTACAAATGAGGAGTACAACAGCTTATGAACTTATTTAAATATTTAATTTTACAGTTAACAGATTCAGATATTGTCTTTATGTATGACTGTTAAATAACGTGACTAAACATCATTAAATAAAAATTATATAAATAAATGGCATAACTGGATATTCAGAATTTATCAGTAAATGATGGAAAAAGCTCTATGATGGTAAATTTTATAAATAATAAAATCTCATGGACTTTTATCAATAACTATTTGCATTTTTTGTATAATAAATATTAAAAACATTAATAAAATGTAGATAATTGCAGCACCAAAAAAACATCTTTGCATATTACATGCATATTTCATTTAAAAGGTAAGTTGCATTAAAATTTGAAAGGAAATATGAATAGGGCAATTTATATTTTTATTAAATATCAAAGTAACTCCAAGCAAAAGAGAAATTTGAGATTAAATTATGATGTACTGAAAATTAATTAATTTCAATAATCGATTTAACTGTGTTAGGACCAAAATTATAATTCTATATCACAGTAACAGTATATATATGCATATAACAAAATAGTTATTTTTTGCTAGAAAAGATTTCTTTTTAAGCAATGCATTTATGTAATAAGCATACAGTAACTAAAAACCAAGACTGTTTTACCTCAACAGCAGAAGAAGGCCTTTCTCTCCCAGGTGAGACAGAGCAGGTTTCATATAGATCAGAGCATGCAGGTTGGCCTGGAGTGATCACAACACATCAGAAATAAAAAATAAAAAAACACATTTAACTAATACAAACCAATCAGCATCCTGGGTAACACTTTATAACTTCAAAATACAGTATTACATTATTTAATGCTTAACAGATCATTACCTAAATATTTAAGACATTTTCACATTCATTTCTGAAACTACAGAACTACTGCATTAAATCAACTTCCTGTAGCTGTGATGCTAATTACCTTATCTTCACAAGCTTCGTCCAGGATGTCCAGCGCCTCCATGGAGACGGTTTTGTTGTGGTCATGCAGCTGGGTGACTAGCAACTCCATTCCCCAGTTGCTGAAGAACTCAACATTAGCGCGCAACAGCACGCGCAGGTGTTTGGTGGCGTACAGACGGCAGTTCTGTAGCAGGACATACAGGGAGAATCACTCAATCGCTCATTCACATCAGTCTGAATTCAAATATACAGTCAGAATCCACTTGAAAGGTTTTTTTTTTTACAGGAATCGTATACGAGATATAACAGTTATCTGACATATAACAAATCTTGTGTTTCATTAAAGAACATGAATGAAATGCAGATTACTAAAGAATCAGCAAAACACCTTTACATTGTTGTATTTACTGCTATTTACTTGTTTAAAAAAAAGAAAGAAGATATTTGCTTGCTTTTAAAGGGGACCTATAATGCCCCTTTCACAAGATGTAATGTATGATGTAAGATGTAAGTCTCTGGTGTCTCCGGAATGTGTCTGTGAAGTTTCATCTCAAAATACGGCACAGATCATTTATTAAAGCTTGACAAATTTGCCCCTATTTGTGTGTGATCAAAAACACATCATTTTTGTGTGTGTCCCTTTAAATGCAAATGAGCTGCTGCTGCTGCCGGCCCCCTTTCCAGAAGAGGGCGGAGCTTTAACAGCTCACGCTTCGGTTGCTCAACAACAACAAAGCTGGAGAATCTCATACAGCCAAAATGAGGATTGTCAGTAACGGTGTTCAGCCTTACATTGTTCAAACCGGAGTCGGACACTGATGGAGAGACTCAGGAAGAAGTTACAACTTTTAGAATGAATCTGGATGTTTCTGAATGGTTAGTGGATACATTTATGTAGTTGCTGTGGAGTTGATTCAACTCATCCACTAGCATGTGCCGTCATGTTAATCTTTTGTGCAAATCCAGCGTTGAATTGACCCCCGTTTGTGAAGCAGTCCGGCGTAAAATGACGGCATGGCAACAACACTCAAAGTTCAATGCCCTTTGCATTGAACTTTGAGCGTCTTAACTTTGCAGATTAACTCAAACAGCAACATTACACACTTACTAAAGTAAAAAATGTGAAATCATAATCAAGTTAATGGCATATATAGGGGTTTGAATGCCATGTGCTTGAAAAGTAACTGCAATACCTAAAATGATATTGATGTAGAACAGGATGAAATAAGCAAAAGGTGTGAAAAATTAATTCATGAACAACGTATGCAACTAACCACCAAAGGTTAACGAGAGGGAAGAGAAAGTTTTAAAACCACAAGCGGAGATGAAAGTGACAAAGACTACAGTGAAGAAGAGGAAGAGTGCACTAAAAATGACATATCGTAGGAGGCGGCGGAAGGACATCCAGCTATTGGACATGAGTCACAGAAACAGATATTCCTACAACAGTAAGATTGGATCAATGAAACGGAATTGGAATTCCCCAAAAAGAAGTATAAAAAGTCGCAGATGCTGCCTGAAGTACACATGATACACTATCGCGGGTAGCAAAAAATCTTAGCTGATTTTAAGTTTGAATTTTTGCATTAACTGCTTTGTACTGTAACCAATAAAAGAAGTGTTTTTATTGTTATGATTGCCTCCTGTGAGACTTTACTAATAACTACAAACTGAGCCTCAAAAAGAACAACCACAGGAAAGTCTTCTACATCATTCCTGAAGAACTTTAACCTGCTGGTGGGTGAGTACTTTATGGTTTAGGCTAGATTTGACTATCCTTATCCAACCTGAATAATCATAGGGCTAAAGGTGTAAGATATAAAGACACACCATATAACAACATATTGCATGTGTATTATTCTGTTTTATTTAAAAGGCAAGTTGCACTGCATAGTGAAAGGAAATATAGCGAGAATCACTCTAAAATCTATCTATCTATCTATCTATCTATCTATCTATCTATCTATCTATCTATCTATCTATCTATCTATCTATCTATCTATCTATCTATCTATCCATCTATCTATCCATCTATCCATCCATCTATCCATCCATCTATCCATCCATCCATCCATCCATCCTCATATTTTAGTGTCAGAGATACAATTTTACTTTTTACTAATATTCAAACTTGGTTTTTATTTTTACTGTTTTAATTTTAATTTTAGTTAGTTTCAGTAAATTTGTGTTTTGTCATTTTTTTTCATTTTTCAAAATAGGTCTATATAGTTTTAGTTTTATTTATTTCTTTATTTATTTAAGTTAACAGTTTTTTTTTCTTCATAGTTTTAGTTTTAGCACAGTAAAATAACCCAGCTCACAGAAATGCCGTGATGAGCGTGATCTTACGTCAGTGGCCGCCGTGAGGATCTTGGACAGAATGACTCGTGCGAGTCCGTCTCTGCTGTAGTCCAGAGTGGAGACCGTTAGTTTCAGCAGGTGATCCTGGTTTTTCATCGAGCACAAGTTCAACAGACTGTACAAAAAAATCAGAACCAAACATAGTTAATCATACTGTCTGCTACCGAGGCACCATAGTATTAACATGATTGGAAATACTTTTTTTGTGCATATTTACAGTTTATTTGTGACAAATTTTCAGTAATGTTCAAGGTTTGCTGGAACACTAAATATTTGTAAGGTATGTTTTTTTCCTGAACATGGTACTATGGTTAATACCAAAGTTAAATGGAGCGATATGATACAATTTTTACATTTTTACAGCCATGAGTGAAGTAGAACAAATAAAGATGATATTAGGAGAGGGACCGACAGCAGCACTGGCTGCGAGATACGTGTGGACGTGCCACGGCCTGAGAGACAGCAGGTGAATGTGTGTTATGTGTGTGTCTGACCTCAGTGTGTTTCCCTACCGTCCACCACAGTGACCCTCCGTACGTGTATGTATATATATTTGTTTAACTACTGTGGTATCAAATGTTCAGACATGTTCTAATGTGTTACACTGGGGTATTTCGGGTCAAAAATGACCCGAAGCGTTTTATAAAATTTTTTTAAAAATCGTAACTTCATCGGAATGGTCCGAAACTTGGTGACTTTATTGGTACTTGGTATATGAACACCACAAAAAATTGGGGACAGGATTTGAAAAGTTTAAGTGGTCAAAAAAAAAATAGTCACACTCGGGACATTTGGGTCAAAAATGACCCCCATAGGAAATGAATGGGAAATTGGCAAAAATATGAAAATACAGAGTTTTTTTGTGCATACAATCTACAAATCAGCATAAAAAAATGACTCAACAGTGAAGGGGGGAATCTCTAAAACATCAAGAGTGCAAAACAGACAAAAAAATTCACACACACACACACTTATGCACACAAAAACACACACACACACACACACACACACACACACACACACACACACACACACACAAATGAACACGTGTCATTCCAAAAGGTAATTTTGGGAAATGTGTGAAATAAAAGCAATTATTCATCAATGTAAGAAATAAAGTGCAAAGCAATGAAAGCATGAGACTGTAAGCCATCAAGGTTGCAAAATAGACACACTCACACACACAAACACACAGGGGAATATAGGGAAAATATAGGGAAATATGAGACTGGTGAAACTGTAACAGAAAAATGTGAAAATATGTGAAATAAAATCAATGAATCAAATAAAGGAGAGACATTGGATCCAAAATGCAAAAGTCACACACCATGTCTCTCTCTTGAACACACACACACACACAGACACACAGACACACACAGAGAAAGAGAGAGAGTAAGATCAAAGGATGGAATTCTTCCCTAGTGACCGCCAGGCCTATTGCAGCACCTGTTTTTGAAAACAAAAGCCAACCACAGCATTTGTTTATGAAAACAAAAGCCAACCACAGCATTTGTTTATGAAAACAAAAGCCAACCACAGCATTTGTTTATGAAAACAAAAGCCAACCACAGCATTTGTTTATGAAAACAAAAGCCAACCACAGCATTTGTTTATGAAAACAAAAGCCAACCACAGCATTTGTTTATGAAAACAAAAGCCAACCACAGCATTTGTTTATGAAAACAAAAGCCAACCACAGCATTTGTTTATGAAAACAAAAGCCAACCACAGCATTTGTTTATGAAAACAAAAGCCAACCACAGCATTTGTTTATGAAAACAAAAGCCAACCACAGCATTTGTTTATGAAAACAAAAGCCAACCACAGCATTTGTTTATGAAAACAAAAGCCAACCACAGCATTTGTTTATGAAAACAAAAGCCAACCACAGCATTTGTTTATGAAAACAAAAGCCAACCACAGCATTTGTTTTTGAAAACAAAAGCCAACCACAGCATTTGTTTATGAAAACAAAAGCCAACCACAGCATTTGTTTATGAAAACAAAAGCCAACCACAGCATTTGTTTATGAAAACAAAAGCCAACCACAGCATTTGTTTATGAAAACAAAAACTTGGGGTATAAATATTGCCACTTTGAGCCCACTGTTTGATAATTATTATACTTTTGCTGTTATTTTAGTTTTTTGTTTATAATTGCCGTTGCCAATTTTGAGTTACTGTTCATAGAATAGCCTATGTAAATAGTATGCACATAATAATATGTAAATATATAGTTATGATATTTAAAACACTTTTTTATTTTTCTATTTTCCATTGTTTGATAATAATTATTATACTTTTATTGTTATTTTAGTTTTTTGTTCATTATTTGATGTTGCCAATTTTGAGTTACTGTTCATTGAATTTGTTCACTGAATTGCAAAAAATTATTTTAATGAAAATGTTTATTATGAAAGATTCATAAAAATATGTTATGACTGAAAGAATTGCATTTTTATTAAGTTAGAATTAAAACAATGGGTAACAAAATGCTTTCCATTTGTTCTCTTTCTAATGCAATGTTCAGGTTTGACTGTATTACAAAGTAAAACTGGCACTTCAAATTACCATTTAAAACAACCAAACAAACAAAAAACTTGACAAAAATAGTCTTTGAGAATCTGTTATTATATATTAAAATCAACAACCTGAAAAAAATTGGCAAACGTGCAAAAATCACTAGAATTCACAAGCCTTTCTACAGAGAGCTGTAATACACTAAAGTGGTAAAAATGTGCTATTGCATGATAAAAATGCTCAATGTGTTCACCAGATGGCCCCGATCTCATTAAAAAAATTGCTTTCATGAGGCCTAGGCTTGACTATAAAATGAAATACAGCTTTAATAAAAAAATTATATATATATATATACATTTTCTATTATATTCAATGGGAAAAATTGGTCATAATTATTGCATAAATATTAATTATAAATCATAAAATTATCTCAAAACACCAAAAAAGAAAAGAAAAAATATTATTGAACAAAAATTTATTTCATTGATTTTACTCAAATTTTTAAAAATCTTAATCCCGCCCTCCGGGTCATTTTTGACCCGAAAGTCCCGAGTGTGACCCATAAATGAAATACCCCAGAGGGTTAATTTAAGTTTAAGTTATGTTATAATATTTGATAGTGTTATAATATTTGATATTTTCTTCTATTATACAGATGTTTTTTTATTTATTTTTATTAGTATTTTATGTATGCTTTGGCAATATTGTATGATTTACAGTCATGCCAATAAAGCAATTTTGAATTTGAATTTGATACCACCATGACATTTTTAAGTATCCTAGAGTAACAAGTAAGGACTGGTGTATATGAATATGGTAATAATTCAGCACCATGATACTGTATATTTTAATGTACCATTCGTTACCATTACTGTAATATGGTACCGCCACAGTACTTTCACTTTTTCATATAAGGACAATAAACATATTCAATTGTGTGTGTTCTCACCACTGAAATGCACCACATTTCTCCATTATTTTGACTCCGTTTGGCTGTGATGACAGAGTACCCAGAAACAGGAAGTAGTGCTGACTGAGGGTGCTAAGGAGGCCATTGCTATGGAGACTGCGTTCAGGTTTAAGCCCAGAAGAGGATGTGAGCCATTGGACAATATCTTTCACAAACTCTTCTAAATACCCCTGGCCATCCTACAAAAACAGAAGACAATAAACCAAGTTAACTGCTACTAGTTCTGCATGATTTGGGGGTGAAAAAAAACTAATTGCGATTTAAAATGTGATTAAAACAACAGGCTTGCTGTGCTTGATTGTAGGGTTGCACAATTTGACCAAAATGTTGTGATTATATATCAATATGGCTATAAAATAGTAATTAATATAATCATTATTGTTACTAAATAAAAATATACAAATTACTAAATAAAAAACAATAAGAAATATTACTATTGTATTATTTCACTGCGAAATAACAAAATTGAATATTTAAGAAAATAATTAAATAATAATTATATTTTACATTGCAACTGTAGAATTACAATACTCAATTTCTTAATTTTCTGACTTTTATTTTGAAGGAACACCACAGGGAGCCCTTTAAGTTTCTCTTTTGTTGATGAGTGCTTGACATTACACAGGGTTTCTGCAGGTTTTATAAAGGTATATTTAAGACTTTTTAAAGACCTTTTTAAGACCAAGTAAAGAAAATTTAAGGAATAAATTAAAGGGAAAACGATATGTTAATATGTTCTCTAAATGTAAATATCTTGTGAGAAACACGAGTTGTATTAGCAACACTTCCGAGTTTGATGATACAACTTACAACAGATATCCATTACTTTTTGATTCATTTTTAAATTTTTTTTTAGCTTGAAATCGCTCTAGAATCACTAGAATATGGAAATATCTTTTACTGTACCTTCTGATCACACTGCAAAAAAAATATGTTCTTCCTCTTTTTTTTTGTCTTATTTTCCAGTCCAAATGTCTTAATTTTCTTGAATTTTATAAATTTTAAAGTCTTGTTTTCTGTGAAATCGATCAACCACTGTTTTTTCAGGACTTCATTTTACATTTGCCTCTCAAGTAAATGTATCTCGATTTAAAGATGTTTTGATATTTGTATTGGAAAACAGAACAAAAATACTGGGCAAGATATTACATTTTTGCAATGCATGCAACATTTAATGCCATGATTTTATTAATTTCAGACTTTCATCTCTGTTTTAAGACCTTTTTAAGGCCTTCATTTGTGTAAGGGTGAAGTAAGACCTTTTTAAGACCCGCAGTCTTTGTGATTTGATAATTGCACTAAGCCATGTCACTATTTTGGTTTTATTTCCATTAATGGTGCAGCCCTAACTGCTACTGTGCTTCTTATGGAGTAATTTAACAAAGGTTCGGGTGTCTAATTTTTTTGCCTTCTCACCTCATCCGAATCCAAGAGGAACTGGTTGAACTGGCAGCCTGCTACCGTCAGCTGTCTGGCTTTGCCGTGATCCAGCTCCAGAGCCGAGTACAGCTTACTGCTGGGCTTATAGAAATACAGCAAGCGCCTTACAAATCTGCACACAAACACACATACGTTAGGGATGTAGTCTGTGGTTATTTCTTGCTTTGCAAGAAAATGCAGCTCATGTCTGATGTCATGATGAGTGCACAACACTCGCTGGTCTTACTTGTGCATCTGCTCATCCTTGTTGTTTCTGAGGTTAACGTTTGGCCACTAGAAAAGAAAAACAACACCACACAAAGCAGGGTCGGTAAGATTTTGTAATGTTTGTTAAAGAAACCTCTTCTGCTCACCAATGCTGTGTTTATTTGATCAAAAATACAGTAATAAAACTAATATTGTGAAATATGATTACACTTTAAAATAGCTCTTTTCTATTTGAATATATTTTAAAATGTAATTTATTCCTGTAATGCAAAGCTGAATCTTCAGCATCGTCAAATGATCCTTCAGAAATCATTCTAATATGCTGACTTGTTCCTCAAGAAACATTTCTTTTTATAATTTTTTTATATGCCAGTTATTATCTAATGCAATGACAATGACACATTTAAAAGTGAGACTAAAGTGTAAAAGGTCACTGTATAGCACACTATCATACTATATGCAATTTATGAAATATGTATCATGTATACTGTACACAGCATGTGAATTTTCTGTATGCATGGGATACTCAGATCACCATCTTGACTCACTATTTGATTGAACTGCTAAAAAGCTGAGACATTTGACAGAATTCCTGAATTAAACACTCAATGTAGTAACAATTCAGCATTCTACACTGAGAAAAATAATCAATTGTTTATCATAAAGGTTTCACATACTATTTTTCAAAATTAGTAGGCAGTAGATAGTATACTGTAGAGTATGCAGTAAGCATTACACTTGAATTCTATCCAAACATGGTTTTAGGTTTTACCTTCAGTATAGTGATGATCAGAATCCAGTTCCAGTCCAGGTTCTGTTTGTGATTGAGGACCTGACTGTCCCTCAAGTTCATCATCAGCGCCTCTTCAGTGTCCTACACCACACAAACAACAAACGACTCAGAAACAAAGTCTTCTGTTGAAGTATCTTATTATATTAATCAATATACACATTGTGTGAATTTCATAAAACCATGTCCAAGTCACTCCAACATGCCAAAATTGAAAGGAAAAAAATATTTAGCAAAAAGAAATTAAGCCCATCTTTAGGATCATAAAAAGGATCACTTTTTTTTACATTGTGACATTATTATGCCAAACAAGCACATTTTGACCCTCAAATTCTTAATACCATAATGCATCTGAACGTTTTTAATTCCAATTATTCTCAATGGTGATTATTATTCATGTAATTAATGTTATTTAGTGTTATTAAAATGTTAATGTACTATATATACATACACACACACACACTGTGGTCCGAATTCTTTTTACAATAATTCATTGTAAAATCATTCAGATTTTAGTTTTTCAAAGAAAGTGTTTGTTTTATTTCTCATATCTTTTTAGATAACTGTATCAATCTCAGACAGGTTTAAGTAGTTTGCCATGTCTTATGTAAATGGAAACCCTACTTAAAGGTCCACTGAAGTGTCTTGGAACGCGCAGCATTATTCAATGTGTTGACGTAATTTCAACTGAAACAGAGAGAGCGGGACATATCGAACAGCTCCGCCCGTTTTTAAAATAGCCTATAGTGTTTTATTTATGTCACAGCTCAGCCAGAGCCCTTGAGCTCAGTAAAGCTTTAGTTTCCTTCTAATCTCTAACAGTTTCTCCAACTAATCTTCTCTATATCGCTTTAAAAAACAGCATTTTGTGAAGAATTCAAATGGATCCGATACGTTTTGTGGTCTGTGCTGACTCGCGCATATGATCCGCTCTGTGCTCTCGTGTCTCTGGACCAAAGCAGACTGCGCACACTGCGGCGGTTCACGTGACACTGACGTGAAAACGGACTTCATTCGCGTCAATGGAAAGCATATTTACACTGTCTGAATTGTTCCCTATCCCCTATAAAGTGCACTTTCAACATATAGAAACTAGTCAATGTGTGAATAAATGACGGGTTTCAGCCGCAGATTCAGCGTCTGTTTATAGTGTAGGAGGGGGCGGGACTTCAGATTCTAGAGAGCATTTGATTGGACAGAAGATTTGATGAGAAGATGAAGTCTGCAGTGATGTAATGAAAATCTGTGATGCATTTTAGCGGAAGTGAGAGACTGTAAGTTTTGAATGCTTACATCTCCTAAATGCAAATTTTGGCATTGTTTTGGAACACACCAACTTATTCATAACCTTAAGGCTAACATTTCCATACTAAAAACTAAAAAACTTAAATTTTGATTTCATTCGCATATGCAAGCAAATTTCATGCTAGGCGATTAAGAAATGTTTTTAATTAGCCAATGGCTAGTAACTCAGTTGCCTGTGATTGAGTTAGAGGCAAAAAAATAAGTTTAGCGCGGATATAATTATTGCCTGCTGATCTTTATGCACAGTCACTTGACTGGAAGCGCCCTCTGTCACTTTCTCTCACACACGCATTCACAGTGAGAGAAAGAGCAGCTTTTACACATGCCACGTAAAGAGAATTGACATGCTAGATCTAAATGCAGGGCTTGACAGGACTGCCTGATGGATGAGAATTGACAGAACTGTCACTCCTCCGATCGGGCCAGTGCTGCATCGTCATGAAAGTTTATCATTTGCACATGTTTTTTTTAGCAAGAAGATGCATGCCAGTTATCTTTCGAATATTGAATTGAGCACTTATTGCACTTGAACGGACAATTTCACACTAAATTATGTCTTGTCTAGTATCCTATTAAACGTAGTCGGTAATCTTATGTGAACGTAAACAACAGTTAAAAAACAGTTGTGCTCCTGTAGCTCAAGTGGTAGAGCATTGCGTTAACAAGCGCAAGGTTGGGGGTTCGATTCCCCGGGAACACATGATAGTAAAAAATTGATAGCCTGAATGCACTGTAAGTCGCTTTGGATAAAAGCGTCTGCTAAATGCATAAATTTAATTTAATTTAATTTAATTTAAATTTAAAAAAGAAAACGCATATGTAACAATATCAGTCTATCCCGGCATTATGCCTTAAAGTGAAAGCAGCCAAATATTCCTGCTGCTTGTCTTGAATAGTGTTTGAAAATTATATTTTATATTATATTTATATAGATTTTTTTCTTTTGCATTGTTCTTGCATGCCACGTAAAAAGTCTGGTAAGTAAAATAAAAAATGTCTAGCCAATGGCGACTCAAGCTTCAGTGTGTCTGTAGAGGGTTGTTGTTCCACATTATTAAGCAAGTCGCAGTTCTCATGCAATATAGGGAGGAAGAAAGATCTTTCTGAAGAGGAAAAGCATGAAATGGTGCAATGTCTTGCAAAAGGCATGAAAACAACTAACATCTTTCAAAAACTGAATAGAGGTAATCGAACTGTCAAAAGATTTGTACGTGATTTAGAGCACAGAAGAACTCAGATAAAGGCTTATTAAGGAAAGGTTCTGTCAAACAAATTAACTGTTTTAAAAGGGCAGCTATAAAAAAAAGCCAGGTATTTGAAGCTGTTGGTATCTCTGAAGCCTCTAGAACCTTTCTATGCAGGCTGGCAGTTGTGCAAAAATGCAAATTTGCTTTCGCAGTACAGAAAACAGCGTCTACTCGACATATCAACAATATGAACCAAACTCTTCCAGTCTCAGCTACAACCACAGTGTTTGAGGGCAGGTCAAAGTAGACGTTGTTCGCTGGCAAATTCGTTACAAACCTACGCAGATTCGAGCAGGAAGTTAGTCTGGAATTACTGACGACTCATTTCAGGCAGTTCAGAATCGGTTCTTTCTTCTGAGAGACAATAACTCTCAATTAATCTTTGAAGATTTGCAGACTTTTTATATTCACAAACAGCTATAATACACACTACATGAAAGGTAATATCCAAAAAAGCATAATAGCGCTTTGATAGTTCTAAAAGGCGGCGCCATTTTCTTTAAAGGTGCCCTAGATTCAAAAATTGAATTTATCTTGGCATAGTTAAATAACAAGAGTTCAGTACATGGAAAAGACATACAGTGAGTCTCAAACTCCATTGTTTCCTCCTTCTTATATAAATCTCATTTGTTTAAAAGACCTCCGAAGAACAGGCGAATCTCAACATAACACCGACTGTTACGTAACAGTCGGGATCATTAATATGTACGCCCCCAATATTTGCATATGCCAGCTCATGTTCAAGGCATTACACAAGGGCAGCCAGTATTAACGTCTGGATCTGTGCACAGCTGAATCATCAGACTAGGTAAGCAAGCAAGGACAATAGCGAAAAATGGCAGATGGAGCAATAATAACTGACATGATCCATGATAACATGATATTTTTAGTGATATTTGTAAATTGTCTTTCTAAATGTTTCGTTAGCATGTTGCTAATGTACTGTTAAATGTGGTTAAAGTTACCATCGTTTCTTACTGTATTCACGGAGACAAGAGCCGTCGCTATTTTCATTTTTAAACACTTGCAGTCTGTATAATGCATAAACACAACTTCATTCTTTATAAATCTCTCCAACAGTGTAGCATTAGCCGTTAGCCACAGAGCACAGCCTCAAATTCACTCAGAATAAAGTGTTAACATCCAAATAAATACTTTACTCACATAATTCGAAGCATGCATACAGCATGCATGACGAACATCTTGTAAAGATCCATTTGAGGGTTATATTAGCTGTGTGAACTTTGTAAATGCACTGTAATATAGTCGAGCGCTCGTGTGGCAGGGAGCATGCGATTTAAAGGGGCGGCGCCCAGCGTAAATCAGTGCATTGTTAATGATGCCCCAAAATAGGCAGTTAAAAAAATTAATAAAAAAAAAATCTATGGGGTATTTTGAGCTGAAACTTCACAGACACATTCAGGAGACACCACTGATTTATATACATCTTGTGAAAAGGGGGCAGTCGTGGCCTAATGGATAGAGAGTCGGACTTGTAACCCAAAGGTCATGGGTTCGAATCTCAGGTCCGGCAGGGATTGTCGGTGAGGGGAGTGAATGTCCAGCGCTCTCCCCACCCTCAATACCACGACTGAGGTGAGACCCTTGAGCAAGGCACCGTACCCCCAACTGCTCCCCGGGCGCCGCAGCAATGGCTGCCCACTGCTCCGGGTGTGTGTTCACGGTGTGTGTGTTCACTGCTGTGTGTGTGCACTTGGATGGGTTAAATGCAGAGCACAAATTCCGAGTATGGGTCACCATACTTGGCCACATGTCACTTCACTTCACTTCAAAAATTATTCTTGGGCACCTTTAAGCAAAAACTAATTTATTATTTCTTTCTATTGATTTTGGGGTGAAATGATCCAGATATGTACTTGACAGGTCTATTTGACATTCACAGCAATGATATAGTGTGTGTACCTTTATAATATAGATGTCCTTGTGCGGACGCTGGTGCAGGTCTTTCTTGTGAGTGGAGGGGGACGTCCTGTGCAGGATGTGATCCAGGTAAAGACTGTAAGGTTTGGGACCACGTCGTTTCTTTTCGTGGAATCGCTTCAGGTGGTTCACGGCTGCGCTGGCACGCCTGGAGAAAACAAGATTCAGAAGCAAAAACTAACTACCCATTACCGGAGAACACTGTTGGACACATGCTTGTGGATTATTGTTGAGTGTGTGTTTGCATTGTTGCACTCACAGACGTTTCTCCTGAGAGATGTCAAAGGAAGCAGCCATGTTGATTAGCGTGGGCAGACAGTGCAGATGATGACTATGAGAGTGAGGAAGAATTGTATTGGCCTGGAAGAGAGAAGAATCAAGATGTAAGTGAACAAAGCATTTTAGGTTGAAAAATAAAGGCTAATGGGGAAATTAAACAGCAGTTCATATGTGTGTGCAGGCAGTGTAACATTTACACGCGTCAAGTGACATACACAAGTAAATAACATTTGTTATTTACAAATTGTAACATTATATATATTTTAAATAGCAATGTAAAACTAAAGGTTAACAGATCAAGTAACAGATCAGTCACTATGGTGCATCGTCTGACAACTTTACCCTTTTTTTTTTAACCTAATCCATTTTAATTTATGATTAAAAGATAATCTAAGAAAGAAGCTTTAGAATTATTTAAGAATATTTGCATTGTTATTATGACAATTAAGAGCATTTTGACATCCAAATTCTCAATTTCACATTGAGTCTAAATTTATTTCCGCTTTTTATATATACAGTCAAACAGTCAAAATTTATTCAGACACCTTGAACATTTCATTCATTAATTCAGTTTATTCACTATAGTTTAAAAAAAAACTGGTAATAAAATATGACAAGATCTCAGAGTTAAACTGTGTCAGAAAAAAAATTCATCTTAATTATGTCAGTTAACACTTAAGCAAAAGTCAAAGTGTCTGAATAATTTTTGGTTTCAAATTTTTATCAATTTTACTGGTAGTCCACTGTATGAAGAATTTGTGGGTATAATATGTCACAGTTTACTTTATTTTGCTATCCTCACTTACATAAATGAACTATAGTGTCCTGCACCCACTAGTAATATTATATAAAAAATATAAAAAAAAAGTCAAAAAAAAATTCTCTCTCTTGTTATTAATGATTAAAAGTTAATCTAAGAATCTTTTTCCCTTTCACTGCAATAGTTTTATTTTAGTATTTTTTATATCCTATTGTAGTATTATTTTTACTATTTTGAATAAGCTTTTCAGTTTTTCATTTTAATTTTAGTTTAAGTTTTATAATTTTGTTATGTGCTGTCATTTTTATTAATAAAAAAAATATTTTGCTTTAATTTATTTTTATTTCAGTTTTAGTATTTTTAATACTTCAACATTTTTAAACTTTTTTTCAGTTGGTTAAAAAAAAAAATATATATATATATA
>RJVU01026577.1:18358173-18369228 GCA_003731715.1 Anabarilius grahami | reverse complement strand
CATTTGCGTACAGTTTATAAAAACACAGCAAGTTGTCTAATATGAAATATTACATAATACACAGCCCAGTATTAAATGACTATAGACTGTAAATAGTTAATGTTGGGCCCTGTTGTAGTGTAGTACCATGTGCAGAAGTTCTCCGAGCAGTATGGTGGCTCTCACTGATATCTGTCCATCACTGCTGGTCACGACCTCCACCAGACCCTGAGTAAACAAAAACATTATCAATAAAAACATCACAGGTCTGTTACATTAAAGTTAAAGAAAATCAAGGATCCATCAAGTGATCTTGTGATTTTGTACCTCCAGTAGTCCACTGTTGATAAAGGCGGACAGCAGTAGTGCCAGGTAGTTGTCCATAAGGTCTGGTCTGGTGATGGAAAACAGAAGAACATGAATACATGAATTGAACATGAACTTAACATGAACATGAATTTAACTCAGATGATTCCCAAAATATATCATGTTGGACGTGTCTCACCTGGATCTTGCTCTGTGAGGCAATATGACTTTGGCTTCTGCAGCTACAAACCCATCAGCTAGTCTCCAGCTGTCCTGAAACCTGCTGGGGTCTGAATGACACAAACATCAGCATGAAACACACATCCCAAAAAGAAAGAGTTACATGCAAATCAAAGAGTTTACAGCAGTCAGTAAGGCTTTTTTGATCAGATGAAACAAGTTTATGAATCGAGGTGCTTCTTACCCACACTGTGCAGGGCTTCCTCAAAATCTCCTGTCACTAAAGGAACAGGCAATCTGAAGATCTCATACATGACTTCTAATAAGGCTTTCTGTAGACAAAAACATAAATGGACAGATCTGACTTTAAAATTGATTCATTGCTGTGAATCAGTTCTTAAGAACTGACCTTTTCAGTGAATCAGTTGCAAACAATGCTTTAACACTCACTGTAGGTTTCCAATTCATCACTCAAATGTAATTTAATGCACTTTATAATGTTTTAGTTAACATATATGTAGGTAAATATTTCGGTTTATGCCCATGTATGCCCAAAAGTTTATATTTGCTTTTGAAGGACTTTTACAGTTTTTTATGCTCACCAAGGCTGCATTTATTTAATCAAAAATACAGTAAAAACAGTAATACTGTGAGAAATGATTACAATTTAAACTAAGTGTTAAAATGTAATTTATTCCTGTGATGCAAAGCTGAATTTTCAGCATCATTACTCCAGTCTTCAGTGTCACATGATCCTTCAAAAGGATTTAAAAGAAATCATTCCAATATGCATAATTTGCTGCAAATTTTCTTACAGTCAAATTTGAAAACCGTTGTGCTGCTTAATATTTTTGTGGAAATCGTGATTAACTTTGTCAGGATTATTTGAATAGGTAGTTCAAAAGAACAGCATTTATTTGAAATAGAAATTATTTGTAACACTATAAATGTACTGTCACTTTTGATCAATTTAATGCATCCTTGCTGAATAAAAATATTTACTTCTTTAAAAAAAAAAAATCTTACTGATCCCAAACTTATGAATGGTAGTATATATATTGAATAAAAATGCTGGGGGGAAAAAAAAAATGTATTATCTATTTCGTCCAGCATTTCTGGTAAGATACAGCAGAGAGGTGATAACACAGATTAGTCTAAACAAATGGGAAAAAAAAGGCTCACCCTGACATCCATGTTTGGTATACAGAGCAGGCCTATCAAAGACTGGACCCCTGAGTTCCCTGATTTACACAGGTTTATAATACCTGTAAGAGAACCGCAGGAGAAAAGGATGAAGAGCAGAATCTGGGCGTTTCTCTTTTCTTCTAATGGATGAAAGAGATTTCATACCTGACCAAGAACGGAACGCTGCCACGATGGCCATTTTACTGGCTAAAAAACGAGCTTCTCTGTCCTCCCTATGGAGCACAACGATTCATTAAACTATGATTTTAGAAATGCACATGCAGTGCATTGCAGATAAATAAAGAATTGGCACAGAAACATGCACAAAAGCATCATACAGCATCATCAACCTACACAAAAACATAAAAATTAGGTTACACTTTAGTTTAGGGTCCAATTCTCACTATTAACTACAACTTTTGCCTCAAACTCATAATTACTGCTTATTAATAGTTGGTAAAGTAGTTGTTATGTTTAGGTATTGGGTAGGAATGAGGGATGTAGAATATGGTCATGCATTAATATGTGCTTTATAAGTATTAATAAACAGCCAATATCCAAGTAATATGCATGCTAATAAGCAAATACTTAATAGTGAGAATTGGACCCCAAACTAAAGTGTTACCAAAAATGATACTATGGAACTATGGATTATTTTTATATTTATTTTATATTGTTTTGATACTGATGCTGTCTAATGAAATGATACTTTAACAATTTAATCAATCATTTACAATGTAATGAAATTAATCAAATAAGAGGGCTCACTTGACTTGAGCCTCTGCGGTGTCAGGGTTGTGTCTGTAGTGAAAGTCTGTGTAAGGTGCAAGGATTTGCTGAAAAAAACAAAAACAAGAACATATACTACTGTCAGACATTTTTACTTAATTTAATTTAAGCATGAGCATGTGCACTACTCAGTATGCCGCTGCACGTATGCATACCTCCAGTTCAACATCAGGGCGTATGTACTGGCGCGTGTGTGGGTGATTGAGCAGGTGCAGTATGGTGGTGATCAGGGCCTCGTTGATGCGGCTCAGCTGACAGTCGATGACGTTCTTCAGGATGGTGCTCAGACCGCCCCGCTGGGCCACCACCTCTGGGTTCTTCAGTGCTGAATGACAAGAGAGATATATATTGTTGATATATATATGCAAAATACCAACAGTATATGGTTTAAATTCTACATATAACACAGGGCTATGAGATAAATCAATATTAATATTTAATAAAATAAATCCACATGGACTTTTGAAGTCAACTTCGATATTTGGCCTACATCTAAAGTCTGCATGCAAGATTGCATGTTTTCTCTGTAATAACAACAACAACAATAATAAAGAAATTTATTAAAACATTACCATTAATTAATATTATTATTATTAAGGAAAAATCATACAAACCAGAATTTTTTTTTATCCATGTTTTAATTAATACAGTACACTAGTTCCGTTGTTCAGCACCTTATTTGATAAAGAATAAAAATGCTGTTTTGCAGAAAATGATTTGTTATGTTTAAAAAAGATTACATTTTAAATTATTTATTTAACTGTTAATGTTTTATGCATTCATTTCACTAGACAACATTTTGGATAATAACCTTTATTGTATTAAATCATAAAAATGAAAAACACAGAATTGTAAGATTAAACTAGNAAAAGATTACATTTTAAAGTTTCTGTTTAAGTTTCTGTAAGTTTCTCATAAAACTTCATTAAAATATTCAATTATAAAAAAATACATCTGTCAAATTAATATTTGATAAAAAATTCTATGATAAAAAAAACTTGTAAAAAAATGTTGCCTAGAATATACATTACCTTCATATCAACCTATAATAGAATTGGCATTAAAGTGAATTTTTGGGTGAATTTTCACCCAAAAATGAAAATTCTGAAAATGAAAATTTTAAACCTGTACGAGTTTTTTTTTGTTCTGTTGAACACAAAAGAAACTCATACAGGTTTGGAACAACTTGAGGGTGAGTAAATGATGACAGAATTTTCATTTTTGGGTGAACTTTCCCTTTAAGAACCCATGGCTATGCACACAAAGGCCCTTATAAAAAATGTCACCTGTTCATTCACTAAAATAAGTATTACCACTCCTCAACGGGCAGAAAGATTTGATGGTGTGGTATGTGCCACAGAATACTAACAGATATCACTGACTCAAACTCCAATAATAACTCACCAAGTTCACAAATGATGGCGATGCAGGCTCGAACCATGCGATCTCTCTCCTGCAGCCCGTCGTTGCCCACTGCGATCAGAGAGTTTGTCACAGAGCTGGGAAAGAGCTGTGCGTTCACTGTTATCATCTGAACGGGCAAAATAACAGATTGAGATCAAATTCACCCAACACAAAAACAAACAGGTTATACTGAGTTCAACAGTGCCAAAATGAGTGAGGTTAGAGGTCGTACCTTTCTGACCAGTCTGAGGGCTTGAGTTCTCTCCACCTCATTACTCTGCTGAATGTCAATACACCTGAACACAAATCAACAGGTTTGAAGATAAACATTCAAACTTCTCATCTGAGGCTTTCTGACCAGGACACGGAGACTGAAAGTCAAGTTCACTGGTAATAATTTCACAATTTAGTTTTACAATGAAAAGACAAGCAAATTATTTCACTAATCTCAGACAAAAACACGATATAAGATATTATCTCATTGTTTTGTGAAGACAGTGAGGAATTTAAGCAGGTGTGCGTGCTAACCTGGAGATCAGGTAATCCACCTGCAGCTGAAGAACTTTCTGGAGGATGCTGCTGTCACAGATCAGATACCTCAGCGCTCTCAAACCTGCAGCCCGAACCTCCTTCACCTCATTCAGCAATGCCACACGCAGACTAAACCGATAATGACAGAACGAGAAACACAAGACGAGCGCTTCAAATCATTCATCTGTGAGATTCCTTGATGGATGCTGTCTATGTTGTCAGTGACCAGTTATTGGAACAGAATAAGAGAAAGTTCTACTGCTGAACTTACCAAATGATGATTTCCTCATGTGTAAATCCTAATTTCTCTTCACAGTGACTTACACTGTTCAGGAGCTGAGAGAGAAAGATATATATAAATATATATTTTATAAAATATATTTAATATAAAGCTATAGAAGCTTGTTTTGCCACTAAATTAAAAAAAATAAAGGTCATTGCGACTTTTTCCTCACAATTCTGAATTTTTTTTCTCAGAACTGCAAGATTTAAACTCACAATTGCAAGTTAAAAAGTCAGAAGTGATATAAAGTCGAGTTTTTAATCACGCAATCCTGACTTTATAACTCACAATTATGACTTTTTTTCTCAGAATTGCGTCATATAAAACGTCAGTCTTTTTTCCCTCACAATTGGACATTATAACATGCAATTGCGAGTTTATATCTCACGATTCTGACTTTATATCTTGCAATTCTGAGAAAAGTCAGAATTGTGACATAAAAAGTCACAATTACCTTTTTTATTTCATGGCGGAAACAAGCTTCCATATAAAACAGCCATTTTAAATTGTAATAATATTTCACAATATTACTGTTTTTACAATATTTTTGATCAAATAAATGCAGCCTTGGTAAGCAGAAGAAAGTTCTTTCAAAAACATTCAAAAAACGTACTGACCACAAACTTATGTATAATACGCATGTAAAATAATATTCTTTAAAAGTGAAAAACGTCATTCCTTAAAATCTGTCAAAGCTGTTTCGAATATGATCAAAGATTCAAAACATCATCTGGTAATGATGAGATTCATAAACCGAACCCAAAAATAAAACGTAAGATAGACACATCAACAATAAGCTGACTTACAGTGTAAAATTAGTGCGCTGTGTCTACTAAACATGTTTGTGTGTGTTACTGTGGAGTGAGATGACCTTGGCAGGCTGTGCATGCATATGTATGTGTTTATGATGATGTCAGAGCTCAGGCAGTCAGAAGGGGCCGTGTGACCCTCGGAGAGGATTACATCTCCTCTATCTCAGCATCCTTAAAAGGCCACACACGGTATTCATGCACACACACACCCCGCCGGAGTTATTATTCCCCAAAGCTGAGAAAATCCCACTTAAACACGCACACAAAACAGTTAAACGCATGAAAAACTGCATGCATACTTCTGTACTAACAGTCTTGAGTTTTAACCTCAGTCACACTGAGATGAAACACATAAAACAAATTCTCTCAGAAAGAAAGTGAAAGTGAGAGGAGGGCGCCCAAGATAAACAACCTGACAACACACACACTGCTGCTGTTTACCATGTTACAAATCTGTTTACAGGACCAGGCCAAAAAACACTGCACTATTATTTACATTACATAAAAATTACATTATTAACTCATTCAAAAACAGTGTATATCAACCTTAGTGTTTAAGTTATGAGCTGAAATGTAATACTTTTGACTTAAGGCAAGACACTATAGGTAAAACCATTATTTTTCATGAACAGGTTAATTTGCTTCTATAACATGTTTTCTTTCCATTAGTCTGAAAGAAGACATCTAAAATACACATTTAAGTGTTTATTTTATTACATTTATCTATGTGCATTTGTATGTTTCACTTACAATGCATACTGTATCTTTGAAAGTGCAATATATAACTTTTTTTTGTTCAAAATTAACAAAATTTAAATAATGAATCAATACACCATCAACCCAAAACGTGTTTTTGTCTTACCCTAATTTACTATGGTAAGCCCATTATAAGTGTTTATATTTTAGACCGAGCGGGAAGCTTTTCGCAAGAAATTGCATACATGTGTGTACAAGTGTGTCTCATCATATCCGTAAATAGAGAAAAGTTGCTCCGGCTACTTTGTTGCGTGTCTGGTGTGGGAGTGTCATAGTTAGTTGTCACAACGAGCGAGAAAGATTGACAAGGAGCAGCTAAATCTCCAACCTCCGGGGAATCACCCATTTAAAAAAAAAAAACACAGAACAGAGGAGAATAGGCTGGAAAAAAGAGAACGTGACAGAGTTTGTAATAAAACAAGAATCAACATTGGCTTGGCTTTTCAGAGATGGGAAGAACTAAGGGATTTGATTTGAAATGTAAAAGTGAAGCGAAGATGGCGTTTTTATTACTCAGAGTAAGGTAGTCATGAAGGGAAGGGAAGAAGCACAATCAAAACAATGTTCTTCTGCAAAATGCATGCAGTTTTGTTTTGTTTTTTTCCCCTGGCTATTGACAGTATGGGAAAAATGGGCACTTCTCCCTGATAAACGTTTTTGTTCCCTTTTTATTTATAATGATATCACAGCTTACAGACGATCTCTATACAAAAGCTGCACTCGTTTGTGACTCTTTAGCTCTGCCCAAGGCAGGCACGTCTCAGAGCTCTGCTTTTTTCGGAAAGACTCTGTACAGCGTATCTATATTTTATAAATATGATAAAACGAAAGACATTTCGGAGATATGAAGGATGCAATACTACTCTACAGGTACTCAAGATTAACATGAGATTGGTAGAAACTGTGTGTGTTACCTACCCCTTAAAAAAAACTTGCAATGAAAAACAACTCAACTGGGGAAAGTATGGTAATATTCACTAGTTGAAATGTTTACCCTATTCACCTGTGGTGTGTTGCCTTAAAAGCTTTTGCAATACAAATACGAGCCCATGCAGTTCAGATCATGATCAGGGCCTACAGAACTCAAAAAGAGATTGCAAGTATTTTTGCGAAATTTGCTTTCAGCAATTAGTAAGAGTGTAATATTTTCAGCTTCATTTAAGACATTCAACTGTGTTTACATTTACAGCACAAAAGAATGTGAAATAAGGTCTTCAATTCCATGCAGACCCGGTCATGATCTTCTCTCATTGCTGAAATCATACACAAGAACAACAACCAGCATAAATTAAAGTTGCACTACCTTAACAAAATTGTTCAGGTGGCCGAGTTTCCTCATGTTGGAAACCCCGTGAGATTTGGCAACGTTCTGAAGGATCTCACGCATGTTATCTGAGGGTTCTGTGGAAAGCAAAAACAATAAAATTAAAATCCTTAAAAACACAATAAGGTTAATAGTGCGACTGATAGATATTTTAGTGCAACTGGAACGCTGCATTGCAAAAAATATGTTTATTTAAATAGTTATTCTTTAAAATCTCTTCAAATTAAAATCACATAGTTTAGAACATAATGTAAATACATAATCACATAGTTCATCACCATATACAATGAAGCATAATTTCCCCTGTGCAGAACTAAAATCTTGTATGAGAGTGACTTTTTGCATATACAAGATATTATGATCTACATTTAGCAATTGCAATTAAAGTCTTTATTTAGCACATTTCTCAAGAGAGATGTCACAGCAAGTTTCATCAAGATAAGGCTCGTCAAAGACTTTCTGCATTTAATACCCTCCAGCTTACATGAATTAGAGACTGAAACCTTAAAAACACAGATTTATAAGGCAGCATACAAAGATATGAAGGCATCAAGATGCTTTAAGCTGTTTGTTTACTGACAGCCTAACAGGGCTAAATGCACTGCAGTTATTCTGCTGACATGCAGACGTTTACTAGACAACACAAACTGATGGGGCTGTTCATTACAGATCAAAACAACAGCTGGGTCACAAATCCTAGTGAGCTGCCTAGCTAGACAGCATATTTGCGGCATCACAGGAGCAAAAAAATGCCGTCTATTTAGGAAACCCATTAGGTTTTGAGACAAACAACATCTTATTCACCCTAATTCTCCTGTCTGCAAGGCCAGATAGAGGAGATGAGAAATTATTAATAGCAATTTCTTGAATTTAGCCATTGCTTGGTTATTATTACAGAGAAACACTATTAAGATGTTCCCTATGATCTCTGACTCTCACCCCGCGTAAGATCCAGCGGTACATTCTCCTCCCCGCTGTCATTCCGACCTGTCAAACACAAAAAAACGAAACAATAAAGACATTGTAAGTCCTTATCCGAGGCTTAACGGAAACTGCACAAGAGGAGGGTTTTAAACAGCGCCGACTGCGCATGGTAACGGGGGTGTGGGCGCCGTTAACTTGCCTCTCATCCGTACACTCCGGGTCGGACGGCCGCGGATGCTGACCGCCATGTTGGCAGGGACGTTCATCATCACAACACCGGAACTCTCGTAAACTCTCGCGAGGTTTATCTTTTCTTTCAATATCTTGGGCGTCAGAAAATGTTTAAAAAAAGCTAACAGTAACACTTATATATATATATAACAGTTGTACAGTGCTTAACAAATTTATAATAAAGTGAAAAAAAACAAATATTTTAGGAATCTGTCAAAAATGTGTTTAAAACTAAAAAATGTATTGTCATTTATTAGGCAAATAACAAACTGAAACAGCTAAAAAGAAGTCTTTATTCACACATAGCCAATATATATACATACATACTATACAATTTTATATATTATATATATATATATTTTTTATTATTTATTTTTTGGGCCTCTTTTGGCCTTGATAACAGCTTGCATTCTTGTTACCATTGTTTTTATGTACTTTTCCATAGTCTATGTTGTTATTGACTTCCAAATAGTTTCTAGTTGTTCCCAAAGACTTGCTTTGTGCAATCTATCTTTGAATCCATTAAATCCCAACAATAATTATATTTTTTGCATTAGAAAAACTACTGTGACTCAAGAGCTTACACACACTGGCGTGGATTAACCATTATAGAAACATGAAATATGGTGATTTTGGTCAAATAATTTTGGTAATCACCAATACTGTTAGTTTAGGACAACAGTGGCACAAATCTTAAAATGTATTAAGCACTATAGAGAGAGAGAGAGAAAGAGTGCACTACATTTAATTATAAAGGTTTGTGGTTTGTTAAGATTCGAATATTATAACACTATTATATATTATATCTCTATTCATGTTATATATATTTTTCACATTCAGACAGAAACATGCCTCAAGTGCACCGGTTTTTTCTTCATTCATCATGTTGTCATATGTGGAACATTTTATTTTAATTGTACATTTGAATTCCAATGCTGCTTCACTGGTGTATATTTTTTACATTTTAGAAGAGACATGTTCAGAGTTTTTTTTAACACATGACTTTATTCCTACAGAGGTCACTATATTCAATGTATAATATCCACTATATACAGTGCCCTCCACAATTATTGGCACCCTTAGTAAATATAAGCAAAGGCAGCTGTGAAAATAAATATGCATTGTTCATCCTTTTGATCTTTCATTAAAAAAATTCACAAAATTCTAACTTTTCATCGAAGTAAAACAATTGAAAGTGGGGGGAAACTCACATTATGAAATAAATGTTTTTCTCCAGTACACGTTGGCCACAATTATTGGCACCCCTAGAAATTATTATTAGTAAAATATCTCTGAAGTATATTCCCAGTCATATTTAAATTTTTTAGCACACCAGGGTGACTAGGAGCATGAAATTGTCCAGTCATTACTTCCTGTTCCACAGGAGTATAAACATGAGGAAACACAAAGGCCAAATTCCCTTTATCATTCATCACAATGAGAAAAACCAAAGAATATAGTTCTGATGTGCAGCAAAAGATTGTTGAGCTTCACAAAATAGAAAGTGGCTGTAAGAAAATAGCTAAAGCATTGAAAATCCCCATTTCAACTATCAGGGCAATAATTAAGAAGTTCCAATCGACTAAAAATGTTACAAATCTGCCTGGAAGAGGACGTGTGTCTAACTCGTCCTAATGCGCGGAGAGGAAGAAAGTTTGAGTGTCCAAAGATTCTCTAAGGATCACAGCTGGAGAATTGCAGAGATTAGTTGAGTCTTGAGTTTCAGAAAGCCTAAAAAAAATTATCAAACATCCCCACAAGTTGTTCGGGAGGGTTTTAAGAAAAATACTCTGCTCTCATCCAGAAACAATCTCCAGCATATTCAGTTGTCAGACAAGACTGGAACTTCAAACAGGACCGGCTTCTATGGTCAGATGAAACTAAAAAAAAGCGTTTTATTGGCAGCAAACCCACCAGATGGGTTTGGTGCACACAAGGATAAAAAGTACCCCATGCCCACAGTTAAATATACTATTAGATCTTTAATGTTGTGGGCCTATTTTTCTGCTGGAGGTCCTGGACATCTTGTTCAGATACATGGTATTTTGGATTCTAGCAAATACCAACAGATAAAAAATCAAAACCTGACCTTCTGCTAAAAATCCAATAATGGGCCGTGGTGGGATCTTCCATCAGGACAGTGATCCAAAACAAACATCAAAACCACCACAAAAATGTGTCAGTGAGCACAAAATGAAGCTTCTGCCATGGTCGTCCCAGTCCCCTGACCTGAACCCTATAGAAAATGAGTGGAGTGAACTAAAGAGAAGAAGCACCAACATGGAGCTGGGAATCTGAAGGATCTGGAGAGATTCTGCATGAAGGAATGGTCTCTGATCTCTTGTCAGGTG
>RJVU01026577.1:18333381-18351579 GCA_003731715.1 Anabarilius grahami | reverse complement strand
AAATCAGTTTTTTTATTTTCTTATTAAACTGATATTTATTACTAAATTTAGGGGTTTTCAATATGTAATCCATGAGCATAATAACTGAACTGTAAAGGTCACATCTCATGTGAAGATGCACATATAAAACCTGTCAAGTCCACTCTATTGGCGCTGTCAGGCAATTCAAATGTACCCTTAGTGCCCATTTAAGCACTATAAAAGTACAACAAAAGAGTATTAAAGTAAATGAAAAGAAAACTGAATATTGCTGTCATTAATTGCTTAGATGCATATAACAGTTTTTGTCAAGTATTAAATGCTTTTGAAAATGAAAAATGAAATTACCTGAAATCAGCTTGAGTATCTTCAGCACACTCATAAATATCATCATCACATTCAATTGCTGTCAGTAGTCACATGGCAAAATTGTGAACAAGGGGAAACAACAAAAAAAATCCTTTTACGCTTCCTTCACTTGACACTCAGTAAATGATTGAAATGCTATTTTCATTTGTATTTATTAAATGTATAATGCAATGGCTTACCGTCTGGTAGACTGAAAAAAACCCAGATGTTTTTTAGTTAAATATAAATAATAAATGAACCTCAATAATGTTAATAATCTGAATCCGTGTACTAGTTACTCTCTTACTTATTGACTTCATCACCTCCACCCACATCATCGTACACCTCCTGTCCATCCTGTGTGTGTCTCACTTCACCACGCACATCTAGAGTGTCAGGCTTCACAAAACCATCTACATGAAAAACACACCAACACAATAATAGCAGCTGAGACAAAGCAGGTTCAGTGTTCGGTGAAACAGGACATATCAGCAAATACATATGTCAGTATACACTTTGTATGTAAATCCAGTGTAGTGTGGCAGATGAACTCACAGTGGCCTTCAGTGTTCCTGGCAAGCCAGTAGTCCTTTGGGTTGTCTGTTTTGCGCACAATTTCAATGGTCTCTCCCTGCTTCAGTGGAAGTTTGTTCTTCCCACCCTTGTGGTCCACTGTGGCCTTCACCGTGTCAACTACCTCAATCGTACCCTTGATCTATCCAAGTAGAAATAATGGAAAAGAGGTGCATCAATTTTTGGTCAAGATCTTGTGTTGATAATGCAAGAGGTGAGCACTCTTTAAAGTCTCCTCCAGCACATCCCAAAGACTTTCAATGAATTTAAGGTCTGGACTGATTTTTCATGCTCCTCACAACCATTCTTTCACAATTTGAGCCTGATGAATCTTGGCTTTGTCATCCTGGAATATGGTCATGATGTGTCTTCCTACATGGTTGTTTAAGAAATGAAAAGCTACACACTCCATCACTTAGGGTTAGAATAACTGTTGCCAAACATATATACACATATACACTGCTCAAAAGAGCAGAGAATAGCATCAAGTCAGTTAAACTCCTGGGATATTGATCTGGTCAGTTCAGTGGCAGAGGGGGTTGTTAATCAGTTTCAGCTGCTTTGGTGTTAATGAAATTAACAAGTGCACTAGATGGGCAACAATGAGACAACCCCCAAAACTGGAATGCTTTTACAGGTGGAGGCCACTGACATTTTTTTCCCTACTCATCTTTTCTGACTGTTTTTCACTAGTTTTGCATTTGGCTAGGATCAGTGTCACTACTGGTAGCATGAGGCGATACCTGGACCCTACAGAGGTTGCTCAGGCAGTCCAACTCCTTCAGGATGGCACATAAATAAGTGCCATTGCCAGAAGGTTTGCTGTGTCTCCCAGCACAGTCTCAGAACATGGAAGAGATTCCAGGAGACAGGCAGTTACTCTAGGGGAGCTGGACAGGGCAGTAGAAGGTCCTTAACCCATCAGCAGGACCGGTATCTGCTCCTTTGTGCAAGGAGGAACAGGATGAGCACTGCCAGAGCCCTACAAAATGACCTCCAGCAGGCCACTGGTGTGAATGTCTCTGACCAAACAATCAGAAACAGGCTTCATGAGGGCCCGACATCCTCTAGTGGGCCCTGTGCTCACTGCCTGGCACCGTGGAGCTCGATTAGCATTTGCCATTGAACACCAGAATTGGCAGGTCTGCCACTGGTGCCCTGTGCTTTTCACAGATGAGAGCAGGTTCACCATGAGCACGTGACAGACGTGAAAGGGTCTGGAGAAGCCGTAGAGAATGTTATGCTGCCTGTAACATCGTTCAGCATGACCGGTTTGGTGGTGGGTCAGTGATGATCTGTGGAGGCATATCCATGGAGGGACGCACAGACCTCTACAGGCTAGACAATGGCAGCCTGACTGCTATTAGGTATCGGAATGAAATCCTTGGACCCATTGTCAGACCCTACGCTGGTGCCGTGGGTCCAGTAGGCCTCATGTGGCGAGAGTATGCAGGCAGTTCCTGGAGGACGAAGGAATTGATACCATTGAATGGCCCCCACGCTCGCCTGACCTAAATCCAATAGAACACCTCTGGGACATTATGTTTCGGTTCATCCGACACTGCCAGGTTGCACCTCAGACTGTCCAGGAGCTCAGTGATGCCCTGGTTCAGATCTGGGAGGAAATACCCCAGGACACCATCCGTCGTCTCATTAGGAGCAGGCCCCGACGTTGTCAGGCATGCATACAAGCACGTGGGGGGCATACAAACTACTGAGTACCATTTTGAGTTGCTGCAATGAAATTTCAGCAAAATGGACTAGCCTGCTGCATCATTTTTTCACTTTGATTTTTAGGGTGTCTTTGAATTCAGTCCTCTGTAGGTTGATAATTTTCATTTCCATTAAATGATGTGGCATCCTTTCGTTCCAAACACATTACCCAGTTCATATCAGTATAGATATCCAGCATGATATTTTTCCCCATTGAGATCTGATGTGTTTTCAAAGTGTTCCTTTAATTTTTTTGAGCAATGTATATACATTCATGTGATCCTTGGCAGGTCATACAATATGGAAAATAAAACCTCAGATGAACTACACGTGACATATCACACCGTGTCATTATTTATTTAAAACAAAAAACTAGGCTAAAATGGAAAAGCCATGGATAACAAACTTAGGACACCATTATTGTTCAAAGGCCTTTAAACAATCAATCATCAGCAAGTGTGATCACCTCTATAAAAGCAGAAGTTCTAGCAGTTTGCTGGTCTGGAGCCTTCAGGTGTGTTAACACAATGCCAAAGAGGAAAGACATCAGCAATGATCTTAGAGAAGCAATTGTTGATGCCATCAATCTGGGNGGGGGTAAGGACAGACGAGACGAGAGAAAGGAGACGGAAGCAAGGGGAGCGACAGGACGAGAGAGGGGAGAGAGGAAAAAAAAAATTCTGGGTCCGGTTCCCAGACACACTGCCGCTCGGTCCTCAGCATGCCGAGAGGCTCTTCCTCGCGGTGCCGTGCGATGGCACTGGACGCTCGGTGGACGGCCCGATCCTCGACCGCCTCCTGGCGGCCGGCGATGGCTCCTCCGGTTGAGGGCAGCCGGCAGCGAGTCCCCCGTCCCCTGCTCCTCCCCTTCATGGTGGACGGCAGCAGGCTCCGGCCCACGGCGGACGGCGGCGACTCCTCCGCTCCCTCCAGGACGGCAGCCACCCCACCTCGTCCCAGGAGCACGGCATCCGGGTCTCCGTCCCACCTGTCACTGGGCTCCAGCACCACCGCCTCGGGCAGCCTCTCGCGGTCTTCCCACTCCCGCGCTGCCCGAACTCCGCAGCACCGCGATCCCCCTCAGCAGCGAGGGCTCCCAACAGCATGTCCCTCCTTCCTCCCGGGTTTCGGCACCAATGTAACACAGTTCGTAAGTACGGGAAGAAGGAGGCGGGAACCGGCGAACGTTCAAACAAAACTTTAATATATAAATAAACCAACAAAACGAAAGTAATGCCGGCAGACCCTCGCGGACGTCTGCCGGCCACACAACCATAATAAAACATAAAATAAAGTCCAGGCCTGGTCCTCTCTCGTCCTTAACTGTCGTCGCTCCTCCTTTTATGCTCCCGGAGCTCGTCCGTGATAGACTCGAGGCCGGTGCGCCTCACAGATCATTAACACTCGCGTCACCGGCCTCGCGCCGTTCCCTCACGGCTCTCGCCCGCCCTGCTCGTCACACTTTCGTTCCTAACACATTACCCAGTTCATATCAGTATAGATATCCAGCATGATATTTTTCCCCATTGAGATCTGATGTGTTTTCAAAGTGTTCCTTTAATTTTTTTGAGCAATGTATATACATTCATGTGATCCTTGGCAGGTCATACAATATGGAAAATAAAACCTCAGATGAACTACACGTGACATATCACACCGTGTCATTATTTATTTAAAACAAAAAACTAGGCTAAAATGGAAAAGCCATGGATAACAAACTTAGGACACCATTATTGTTCAAAGGCCTTTAAACAATCAATCATCAGCAAGTGTGATCACCTCTATAAAAGCAGAAGTTCTAGCAGTTTGCTGGTCTGGAGCCTTCAGGTGTGTTAACACAATGCCAAAGAGGAAAGACATCAGCAATGATCTTAGAGAAGCAATTGTTGATGCCATCAATCTGGGCAGGGTTATACAGCCATTTCCAAACAATTTGCACTCCATCATTATACAGTGAGGAAGTTTATTCACAAGTGGAAGACATTCAAAACAGACACCAATCTGCTGGACATTCCAGCAAATTCACCCCAGGATCAGACTGTGTAATGCTGTGAATTTGCAGACAAAACAAGAACTACACCTCAGACTCTACAGGCCTCAGTTAAGATGTTAAATGTTAAAGTTCATGAGAGTACAATTAGAAAAAGATGGGACAAGTATGGCATGTTTGGGAGGGTTGCCAGGAGAAAGCCTCTTCTCTCTATAAAGGACATGGCAGCATGGCTTAGGTTTGCAAAGTTGCATCTCAACAAACCACAAGATTTCTGGAACAATGTCCTTTGGACAGATGAGACCAAAGTGGATATGTTTGGTCATAATGTTAGTAAGTTAAGTTAGGCAACAACTAAACACAGCATATCAGAAAAAACACCTCATCAAAAAAGTCAAGCATGCTGGTGGAGGGCTGATGATTTGGGCTTGTTTTGTAGCCACAGGACCTAGGCATCTCACAGTCATTAAGTCGACCATGAACTCCTCTGTATACCAAAGTATTCTAGAGTCAAATGTGAGGCCATCCATCCGACAGCTAAAGCTTGGCCAAAATTGGCTAATGTAACAGGACAATGATCTGAAGATCACCAGAAAAACTACAACAGAATAGCTGAAAAAGAAAAGAATAAAGGTGTTGCACTGGCCCAGTAAAAGTCCAGACCACATCCTGACTGAAATGCTGTGGCGAGAGCTGTGCGTCGACAAATTCACACTAACCTCAATGAACTGGAGCAACTCTGTAAAGAAGAATGGGCCAAAATTCTACAAGCAATTGAATCACAGGGTGTCCTCAGTTGGTCACCCATGGCTTTTCAATCTTGGCTTTATTTTTGTTCAATAAATAACGACACAGTGTGATATGTCATGTGTTGTTGTTCATTTAAGGTTTTATTTTCCAAATATCAGTGTGTGTATACATATAGACTGATCAGGCATAACATTATGACCAACTTCCTAATATTGTGTTGGTCCCACTTTTGCTGCCAAAACAGCCCTGACCCATCGAGGCATGAGCTCCACTAGACCCCTGAAGGTGTGCTGTGGTATCTGGCACCAAGATGTTAGCAGCAGATCCTTTAAGTCCTGTAAGTTGCGAGGTGGAGCCTCCATGGATCGGACTTGTTTCTTCAGCACATCCCACAGATGCTCGATTGGATTGAGATCTGAGGAATTTGAAGTCAACACCTCAAACTCATTGTTGTGCTCCTCAAACCAGTCCTGAACAATTTTTGCTTTGTGGCAGGGTGCATTATCCTGCTGAAAGAGACCACAGCCACCAGGGAATACTGTTTCCATGAAAGGGTGTACATTGTCTGCAACAATGCTTAGGTAGGTTGTCAGACCAGGCCACCTTCTTCCATTGCTCCGTGGTCCAGTTCTGATGCTCACATGCCCACTGTTGGTGCTTTCAGCGGTGGTCAGGGGTCAGCATGGGCACCCTGACTGGTCTGCGGCTATGCAGCCCCATACGCAACAAACTGTGATGCACTGTGTATTCTGACACCTTTCTATCAGAACCAGCATTAACTTCTTGAGCAATTTGAGCAACAGTAGCTTGTCTGTTGGATCGGACCACACGGGCCAGCCTTCACTCCCCATGTGCATCAGTGAGCCTTGGCCTGTCGCCGGTTCACCACTGTTCCTTCCTTGGAGCACTTTTGATAGATCCTGACCACTGCAGACCGGGAACACCCCACAAAAGCTGCAGTTTTGGAAATGCTCTGACCCAGTCGTCTAGCCATCACAATTTGGCCCTTGTCAAACTCGCTCAAATCCAAATCCCCATTTTTCCTGCTTCTAACACATCAACTTTGAGGACAAAATGTTCACTTGCTACCTAATATATCCCACCCGCTAACAGGTGCCGTGATGAAAAGATAATCAGTGTTATTCACTTCACCTGTCAGTGATCATAATGTTATGCCTGATCGGTGTGTGTGTATATATATATATATATATTCATGACAATTAAACAATTTCCATCGACAAATTCTAATTTCTGTAATATAACGATATTTGATTTTTTTTTTAAATCAGCATGAAACAAATTATTTATATCATCAGCAAATACTCCTATGATCATGGAGAAAGGTTTTGAGATTCATGAAAATAAAATGAAAATAAAAACCCCTTACTGCAACATAATATCAAAACAGAGAAATCCAGCATTGAGCTGTTTGTAATCACTTTAAACTTTTTCCTGGCCTCCTGCTGCCTTTTCTCTCTCTCTTTTTTCTCTTTCATCTCTCGTTCCAAGCGTTTCTTCTCTTCTTTTTCAAGCTTTTTCTTAAGTTCTTTTGATTCTTTTGTCGCCTTTTCCTCCTTCGTTTCTTTGTTGTTTTCTGGCCTGTGTAGAGGAGAGTTTTACATTAGCAGAGTTTTGAGCAAGTATTTTTTCCTTTTTTTTTCGGTAATCATATTTAAATTTAAGAGCAACTGATTTGCAGCCTTTGCAAAAGAGTAACTACATTTCCTGAAGAAAATGTGAGTGGCATTTCCTGTAGCTCAGTGGTTAGAGCATGGCACTAGCAATGCCAAGGTCATGGGTTCGATCCCAGGGATTGCACATACTCAGATACAAATGTATAGTATAATGCAATGCTTTGGATAAAAGCGTCTGCCAAATGCATAAATGTAAATGTAAATGGCATTTGCCTGTGCAGAACTTGCTATTACGATGGGTGCTGGTTCACAAGTTAGTAGAAAATTACTCAGTAAAGTAACGGTGAAAGACGAGTGAAGTTTAAAACCAATGTGAAATAAACACTTAAAATTCTTATTTGTAATGAAATATCGCAGTATTTATTATAAATGGTTTATCCCTGCACTTCCTTTTTTTAATCCGTGTGTCCTTGTAATCTTTAATCAAAATTTCTTCCCCTCCCTCTTGCAGCGTCATCTCTTTTCTCTGATGACGTGTTTACTGGTGCAAGGGCGGGACAACCTGTCACTCACATGAGATCCACCAATAGCAAACCACAACCATCCAATCAATTCTCCATGAACAAAATCAAGTTCCGTCCTACATTGTTTCTTGTTCGAGAAGCCATTTCACTTGGATATACGTCACAATAGGGAAGAAAAACTTCCATTTCATGCTGTCTTTAAAGAGGATCTATTATGCTTTTTTACATTTTACAACTTTCTTTAATGTGTAATGTTGCTGTTTGAGTATGAAAAAGGTTTGCAAAGTTACAAAGCACAAAGTCCCTCCAGCGGGAGTTATTCTCTATATTAGTAAAAACTGATTCTGAACTCCCTGAAACGCATCCATTGTAGCTTTGAGTTTTCTCTCAGGAACGAACACGACAATATTCCTCATTTAAATAATTCCTGCCCAAGGCATATGCAAAATAAAGGGGCGGGGCCTGGTTGAATTAGTAGTGTGTTGAAACTCCTGGTTATGGTAAGGGGCGGGGACTTGACTTGCTCAAAGTGATTGACCAATCACAAAACACTGCTCCAGCTGACCAATCAGAGCACAATGTGCTTTTCTGAAGGAGGGGCTTCATAGAGACAGGAACTAAACAGAGCGTTACTGACAAACTGGGAAAAGAGGTGCTGCAACAACGTAAGAAATGTGAAAAATAATGTGTTTTTTGAACATTCAAGCATGAAAACCTGTTCTAGCAGACCCCAAAAACAAAATCAAGATTTTGTACAAGGGCATAATATGAACTAAAGTCTTTAATACTTTGGTTCAGGGGTTTGCTCAAATCACCAATTCTAAGTTTGAGTAATAATAATGCTCATCTTAGCAAGCACAATTAAATAAGAGCTCTCACCAGTTGTGGTCAAGATCCTCGTACATCTCCTCATCCGACTCCTACACAAGAAACAAACAGCAACAGTAAAAGGTCCTGCACGACCACAGAAATGGACTAATCTTAAAAATTCAGTGTTTTATGTTCACTATCATTTTCCTCAGTCTGTTATAATCAGAATGTCTTGTTAATGCCTTCGTTTCCTTTTGCAGACTATTTTTACCAAGTGTCTCAGAAGCGCTATGTTGATGTGCTATTTAAAACAGCTCTATAAGAGGTCAACACAATGAACATTTCATCTTTACCTCAGGGTCATTGCTGCTTTTACCTAAAACAGAAAAGAGACTTTTATACAGACTTTAATAATGCATTTATAATGGAGTAAGTCTAATTGCATGTGATCTTTCTTTATAATAAGGTCAATATCTCTGATATTTTGTAATCTAATGCAGACATTAATTCAGACATTAAGTAGCCAAACATTACTTGGGGTCACTGTATGTATCAAACAATAATTTGAAACTCATTTATATAACTTCTCTGTGAACAGTAGGGATAATGACATATAAGACCTAGTGAAGTCTGTGTCCTGTTCATCATCGTGTCCGTATCGTCATAATAATCCTCCTGAAGAGTCGGATCCCTGTTCACAACAGAACAAACACAGTAGTAAATACAAGCTTACTTTTGAATTGCTGCTTCACATCTTTGTTTTAATGATAATACATGCAATTGCACAATTGCATTCCCTCACAAAGAGTACTGTGGTGGTATCATGAAAATACTATGAAAAATGAACTCTAACTATGAGTCCATAACTACCATTTTCATGTACTACGGTATTTAAATGCCAAGGTAAACACACACAACAAATTGGTGTAGGATTTACTTTGAAACAATTTTCAACTCAGAAATTGCTAGTAAATTTCACAAATAACTACAAACAAGTAAGAGTGAATTAAATGTGAAATTTTGAAGTACAAAGACTGAAATAGTATTTTCTAGTAAAACATACTCCAATAATCTTTGTTTTATTTACAACTTTGAAAAATCCTTTTTTACAGTGTACTTCACTACTAAGCCCCCATGGTATTACTATAGTACAATATCCAAAGTAATTAATTAATTAATATATTATATTATATTATTAATACTGTAATTAATATGTCAAATCGATTAATCACGATTAATACACATATAAACAAACTTTTATGTTAGATGCGATTAATCACGATTAATCGATTTAATCGACTGTCAAATCGATTAATCGCAATTGATCGCATCTAACATAAAAGTTTGTTTATATGTGTACACACATTATATAAACACAAACTTTTATGTTAGATGTAATTAATCGATTTGACAGTCCTAAAGTAATTATTATTTCATGATACTTTTTTTTATTTTTTATTTTGTAAGTCTTGTGTACAGTAAATTCACTTTATTTTTATTGTATTTTGATGTAGCATGTATTTCCAGAATAGTTGTTGATATTTCAGCACTCACATTGAAGGGGGAGCAGGTGGAAATGTGAAGTCTGGCGGTGGGGGTGGAGGCATAGATGTGTTCGACAGGCGTTCAGGTGGCGGTGGGGGTGGGAGGGGGAAAACTTCAGGATCAAGCTCAGGATTGTTGCTGTTGGATACTGATGAACCAGCAGATGGAAACAGAACATGAAGTGACAAAAGCGAAACAGTTAGACACTGAATCGTGCACGAGTGCTTAAATGTAATCACTTTTTTTTTTAACTAAAAATTATAATTCACAGTTCAGGGAAATGGGTTTTGGATGTTTAGACAAGAATATGGTAGACCCAAAAAAGTATCGGAACACTTAATTCACACTTTATGAATGCATTATATTTGATAACATGGTTACCGTGATTTTGCCAAGACATGTTCCTGGGTCAGCATATTTTGTTGATCCTGGAACAACATTCCTGTCCAAAAATGTAGTCCAAACCCTATCCCTACCCCTAAACCTAACCCTACCCATAAGTTATCCCTAAAATCAGAGAGAAATGATAGGTGAATAGCACTGATGTAGAAGCACCTAACCCTGGTTGTAAGCCTAAACTTGACAGAAACTGTAAACTTGTCCCTCAAATCTGATTGGTTGATTTGAATGTTGATCCAGGAACATGTTATACTTAGTGAAATCACGTTAACCATAATAACACATCAAACAACAATAACTAGGAAAAATGTGCCTAATTGTTGTGAAAATCCTGAAAAATCCTGAATGAAATGAAATTATTATTATCATCCTAAAATAATTGTAAACTTTTTTGTGGAACATATAAATTTTTTTGACACTTGTTTTAAAATTTTGTTATATAATGCAATGACATTTAGACATTTTTATGCGATTTAAACCAGTTCAAGAGTTTGGGGTCAGTACTTTTTAAAAAAAAGAAATTAATACTTTTATTCTGCAAGGAACACAATAAATTGATCAAAAGTGCCAGCAAAGACTTTTATAATGTTACATATGATTTCTATTTCAAATAAATGCTGTTCTTTTGTACTTTCTTAAGACTCCTGATTAAAAAAAAAAAGTATCTACATTGATAATAATAAGAAATGTTTCTTGAGCAGCAAATCAGCATATTAGAATGATTTCTGAAGGATCATGTGACACTGAAGACAGAGTAATGATTCAGATTTGCATAACAGGAATAAAGTACATTTTAAAATATATTCAAATAGTTCTTTTTAATTGTAATATTTCACAATATAACTGTTTTAACAGTAATTTTATTAAGTCTTGATGATGACAATCAAGAGACTTTTCACAAAACATAAAAAAAAATCTTACTGACCCCAAACTCTTCAAGAGTTGTGTGCCCAAAATGTATTTTGGTTGTATACTCACATAATTCCAGACCTTTAAAAAGAATGAACCCATACATGACGAATGTGAATGAAAACACACCACATTAAGCTTTATCATGGACATCCATGTCTTACCATTCCCACTGAACTTGTTGAGATCAACATGTGGAGGTCTCTTTGGTTTGGCAGGACACTTTCCTAAAGCAAACACAGCGGGGAGAAGCTTCTTTTTCGGCACTGACAAATCATCAGTAGCAGTTCCCGGTGCTGCAGAGATGTCTTTACGGAGAACAGGTTTCTGCGTAACAGGTGGTTTGGCAGGACTCCAGGGTTTGGCTCCGGCAGTGGGAGCTTGTGTATACGAGTTCTCCTGTTGTCCTTTATTGGGCAGCTTCGCTCCAACAGCATCACTTCTCGTGTCAACATTGGCCTTGTTGTTAGAAAGTGGAGGATTGATTCTATTCTCTGAAGAGTTGACTGTGAAGTTGGGTTTGACCATGAGTGGTTTAGGAGAAGGCCTGGAGCCTGCGCCCTTATGCATGTCCACAGGTCTGAGTTTCACCGCCAACAGTGGATTCTGGTCATCAGTCCTGCTGCTGCTGAACTGATTGCTCTGATTAGGTTGGGAAAACATACTTTCACCAACCATCGAGTTAAAGTGAGACATCAGAGCTTGTACATTAGTGGCAGTGGCCTAAAAGAAGTCAAACAGAAAAGAAACATTGACAACATTGTACAATGGCACTTTTACAAGATGTAAAATAAGTCTCTGATGTCCCCAGAGTGTGTATGTGAAGTTTAAGCTCAAAATATCCCACAGATCATTTTTTATAGCATGTTAAATTTGTCACTTTTGAGGGTGAGCAAAAACGCTCTGTTTGTGTGTGTGTCCCTTTAAATGCAAATGAGCTGCTGCTCTCAAGAAGAGGGCGGAGTTTCAAGAGCTCCTGTTAGCAGTGCCGATTACCTCACGCAGACTCACTGAAAATGTCAGAAACTTTGAAACTGAAGTCGGACAATGATGGAGAGACTACAGATGTAGTGACAACATGTAGAATGCAACAGGACGTTTCTGAACGGTTAGTTGATGAATTTATGTAGCTGATGTAGAGTTAACTATCTTAAAGTCATTGATTAGCATATTCTGTCATGATAATCTATAAATTGCTCATGAGGGAACTGTTGTAAGATGCCTAGAGAGCCAGAGAATATATGCTGCATGAAGACAGAACAGGTATAGTTTAGTTTAATTACGGTTATAACTTATGTTGTCATCTTGCTCTTATGACATGCTATTGCATTTGTGTTATGTTTCTGTATAGCAATAACATGGCCTCACCCCTTTGTTGCGTGTTCATCGGAGCACAATGAATCAGCGAATCGAATCATGATTCGGATCGCCAAAACTGCTGAAATCACATGACTTTGGCGCTCCGAACAGCAGATTCGACACGCTGATTCATTATGCTCCGAAGCTTCCTGAAGCAGTGTTTTGAAATCGGCCATCACTATATAAGTCGTTATTTTGTTTTTTTGGCGCACCAAAAATATTCTTGTCGCTTTATAATATTAATATTGAACCACTGTACTCACATGAACTGATTTAAATATGTTTTTAGTACCTTTATGGATCTTGAGAGAGGAAATGTCATTGCTCCCTATTTCAACAAAAATATCTTCATTTGTGTTCCGAAGATTAATGAAGGTCTTATGGGTGTGGAACGGCATGAGGGTGAGTAATAAATGACAGAATTTTCATTTTTGGGTGAACTAACCCTTTAAAGTAACTTTTCTAAAGTGACCTAAAAAAAGTCAAAGACAAAACAAAGACTAGTTACAGCTTACAATAAGGCCTTGTTATTAGTTAACAGGAACTAACATCGAGCAATTTTTTTTTACAGCATTTATTATTAACTTTTGTTTATGTTAGTTAATAAAAATGATGGTTCATTGTTCATGTTAGTTTGCGGTACATTAATGTTAACAGATAATTAACTAAGATTAATAAATGCTGTAAAAGTATTGTTTATCGTTAAAGCAACTTTTCTAAAGTGACCTAAAAGAAGTCAAATATAAAAGAGAAATATGTAACACTTTACAATAAGGTTTGATTTGTTGATTTGATTACTTAATGCAACACAAACTAACACAAAATACATTCTCAGAAAAAAAAGGTACAATAGCTGTGACTGGGTTAGTACCCTTTCAAAAGGTACACCACCTTTGCACCTTATTTACCCCTAAACGGTGCATATTAGTATCATAAAGTGACATATTAGTACCTAAATGGTACACAAGGCCTCTGCAATTTCAACCCAGGGGGACATCAATGGAAACCTGATTCTTTCTCAAAACAAACAATAATTTTAGGTAAAAAAGGTCATTTTGAGATTAAATTAAAATATGTAAATACTGCAATTGTGAGATAAAAAGTAAAAACAGTGTCTCAGTTGTAAAAAAAAAATGTCTCAGTTGTAAGAAACAGAGTTGCAATTGTAAGAAACAGCCATACATATTTATTTATTGATATTTTTCACTCAGAAGTCAAAACGCATAAAAAAGGCATAAGAGAACAGTGACCAGTTGCATAAACTGCATACGCTAGTCTTACAAGTTAATGATCTGTTTTCTTTAAGACCAGTCATAGTGTAACTTTGGGTCTACACCTGGTCACTTTGCACATAAATGTGTCTCCACAAAATCCGATCTTCAATTCCTATATGCAAATTTAGCGGAGTTAACATTGACGAAAGCAACAGATAAGAGCTGCATTTTATTTATCATCAGCTAATTTCAACATCAAAAACTGCAATAGGAGAGAGAGAGCAGCATCAGCACTGGTAAGATAATTTAGTCTCATTACTTTTAATGAAGATTGTTGTGTGATGAGCATCTGCGACACCAACTTTCCATTTCATTTGTGGCGGTTTGTGTGTCTGGTAGCTGAAGAGATACTGAGGTCATCTGTGGCGATGCTGCAGCAGCACTGTCATATCTGGCCATAATGTCATAACACGCTCTAACACATTTTTTTTACTATTTTGGGAGGAGTAAAATGTGTTTTCAACAACCAGATGCATTCACACTTAACCGGTTTCAGTAGTAATGCGTCTCAAACCACCTCCTGAAGGCATTTACACCTGGTCTTTTCACAATCGGATATCTATTCGATCAGAGAAAACACATGAAGTGACTAGGTGTAAACAGGCCCTTTAAGTCAGTTACATAAAAAAGTAGATTGGTCTAATTTGAATCCCGTCCAACACTCTTAAAAATAAAGGTTTCAAAAGGGGGTTTTCACAGTGATGTCATGGAAGAACCATTTTTGCTTCCCCAAAGAGCCTTTCAGTGAACAGGGGCCGGATTCACAAAATATACTCAAAGGGATAGTTCACCCAAAAATTACAATTCTGTCATCATTTACCCACCCTCATGTTGTTCCACACCTGTAAGACCTTCGTTCATCTTCAGAACACAAACGAAGATCTTTTTGATGAAATCTGAGAACTCTCTGTCCCTCCAAAGAGATCGTAAAACTAATCCATATGAATTGACCGGTTTAGTCCAAATTTTCTAAAGAGACACGATCGCTTTATATGATGAACAAATATAAACATTCATCAACTCATGTTTGCTTGACGTGCGAGAACCAATGAGGTTCATTCTTGTGTTACACAGCACGTTTGAGCTTCAGCAAGAACCAATGAAGTTCATTCTCGTGTTATGCAGCACGTTTGAGCTTCAGCAAGAACCAATGAAGTTCATTCTCATGTTTAGCAGCACGTTTGAGCTTCTGCAAGAACCAATGAGGTTCATTCTCGTGTTACGCAGCACGTTTGAGCTTCAGCAAGAACCAATGAAGTTTATTCTCGTGTTACGCAGCACGTTTGAGCTTCAGCAAGAACCAATGAAGTTCATTCTCGTGTGTCAAGCAGGTTCGGTTGAGCTTCTGTTTATGTTTGGTGATCAATGTTTATATGTGAATAAAAGCCTAAATTCGATCTGTGCATCATATAAAGCGATCGAGTGTATTCAGAACATTTGGACTAAACCGCTCAATTCATATGGATTAGTTTTATGATCTCTTTATGAACTTTTTGAAGCATCAAATTGGTAGTTGCGTAGCTGTCTTTGGAGGGACAGAAATCTCTCAGATTTCAGCAATAATATCTTCATTCATGTTCCGAAGATGATTGAAAGTGTTACGGTTCGGAATGAAATGAGTGTGAGTAAATGATTACAGAATTTTAATTTTTGGGTGAACTATCCCTTTAAGAAAAAAAATAAGAATTTTTTCTTACCTTACCTGAGAATTTTTTTCTTGTTCTTAAGTCAAAGAATTCAAAGAATTCTTAAGAATTCAAATTCTTGAGAAAGAATGTTATAAACAATTATTTGTAAACATTCTTCCTTTACAACAACATCAACAAGCAGAGAAAGGAACAAAATGGATGAGAAAATAATATTGGTGGTCTACAAACATACATAGCAAGTATTCCACGTTGTGTCGATGTTTTTAGTCTGAAACAAATTACCTGCAAAATCAGTAATAAGTAACAGTGGTGTGGATATTCCGTATCATAGCAACAAAGCGTCTCAGCTGAAAAAAAAAAAACTGCTGCGCAGCTGAAGCGCTCTCAAGCATTCACCGATAGGTGTTTTAAGCATAGCGCCTAGTGTTTTCAGCTGGCTAAAAATTCTTTGGTGGACACGGGGCCTTAAAGTTATATCTTAAGAATCTTCTTAACTTCGTTCTAAAGAAGATTTTTATAAGAAAACAATTGTTTCTTCAAGGACTGGGAGCCACTCTGAACACTTTAGCAACCCCCAACAACATCCTAGCATTGTGACAGCAAGTTCTGCACAGTCAACAACTCATTTTCTCCAGAAAATAATAGTGTATTTATTACGATAATCACTAATATTATAATTATTGCAGCAATATGCAAACCTCCTTAAGCAGGCTACAGATAAAAACATTCTTAACATTTAAAAAAGCTGTGAAAACAGCTGTAAATTCACACCTTTTGGGTCCCGCCTTTACACTAGTCTCTTTACATTCACAAGCGTGAAAAACACTGAGTTTTTTCAGAACTCCATCTGCTTCTTCAAAATGCAGCTACATGATCAATACTATTGTATTCTTATCAGTCACATAATAAAACTAGTAATCAATCGTAATAAGAAATGTTATAAATCCTCAAGCATTGATTTACTATTCCTACTAAGGCATCTGCTCTAATCTGCTGCATTAACACAAGTATAATCAAGATAATCAAGAACTAAACTGAAAAATCTAAATAAAAGACACTCATTTAAATGAAGCAGTGATATTTCTCTTCAAACTCACCTAGCCAGCACATAAGTGTGTTCAGGAGTGCAGCGGCTCTGAAACTAGTGAGAATCACAAATGCACCCAAAGGAAATGCATGTTTCTATTACTTTAATAAGGAAGAGGTGTAACCAGGGTTTCGCTATCAAGCATCACAGTCTTGATCTGGGGTCAGGTTTAATATTGGCTCAAAACCACAGTTTCATTCATTGGACAGCCATTTAGAGCGAGAAAAACAAAAACTCTGGTCTGCCAAATGATAAGATCACTGTTCTAATACGAGCATAAATAATAATATTAATAGTGTTTAGGCGAGCAGCAGGTCAGTCTTCAAATTCAAAAAGCCACACAAGTGTTTCACAAATATCACTGTTAGAGTAAACAAGTAGGACTCACCATAATGATGACTGGAACAACTAGCACTAGGTTATAAGTTTGTCTGAGTCTTTTTAAGGAGTGCAGTTGAAAATACAGGAGAAGAACTGATTGCCACAACTTTCTTTCTTCCTCCTAAATGGCTTAAACGTTTGAGCAAAACACTAAATCAATGAGAGAGAAACACGTATTTATAGGGCAAAAATAAATTCTATAATTTAATAAGTCACTTCAATTACAATCAGATATGACAATGCATAATATAAACATTAAACAAAACCTTAAAAATGTAATTTAACTGTGATACTGAAGAAGGAAGATGAGTGTGTATGAAACAGTCAATGGAAACAAAACAAAGGAAAATGAGTATGTAACCAGTGGCCTTAAAGGGATAGTTCACCCAAAAATGAAAATGATCCCATAATTTACTCACCCTAAAGCCATCCTATGTGTATATGACTTTCTTCTTTCAGCCAAACACAATCAGAGTTATATTACAAAAATATCCTGGCTCTTCCAAGCTTTAAAATGGGAGTGAATGGCGCTCAAGATTTTGAAGCCCCAAAAAGTGCATCCATCCATCATAAAAGTAATCCATGCGGCTCCAGGGGGTTAATAAAGGCCTTCTGAAGCGAAGCGATGCGTTTTTGTAAGAAAAATATCCATATTTAAAATTTAATCACTGGCTTCTGGTAACGCCCATCCACGCATTCGAGAGAGAGACGTTCAGGCATATAACGTAGGATGTAGGAGTAGCGTAAGCTTAGGTGAGAGTAGACTCCTCTTGCGGTTCAAACAAATAGGGCTGGGCAACAAACTCAAGCATCTCCGACATTTCTCTTTATAAATTCTCATTGTAGACTTCTAATTCATGACAGAATTTGTTTTGCTCTATTCGCTTCCGCATTCGTTAATACGCCATGTGTCGGGTCAGAGGTCACACTTCCGCCGGAACTGGACTTGCGTATGATCATTACCGGAAGCCAGTTATAGTTTATAAAGATTTAAATAAGGATATTTTTTCTTTCAAAAACCCATCGCTTCACTTTAGAAGGCCTTTATTAACCCCCTGGAGCTGTATGGATTACTTTAATGATGGATGGATGTGCTTTTTTGGGCTTCAAAAAAAAAAAAAAATGGTGCTATTCACTACCATTATAAAGCTTGGAAGAGCCAGGATATTTTTTAATATAACTCTGACTGTGTTTGGCTGAAAGAAGAAAGACATATACACATAGGATGGCTTGAGGGTGAGTAAATCATGGGGTAATTTTCATTTTTGGGTGAA
>RJVU01026577.1:18296319-18310045 GCA_003731715.1 Anabarilius grahami | reverse complement strand
ATTTGGAAAAAGTAATGTAGTATTGTACCAAAGTCAAAAAGTTTGGTATCAAGTCAACCCTAATTTTGATTTAAAGGGATAGTTCACTCAAAATTGAAAATTGTGTCATAATTTACAGAACACCATGAGGGTTAGTAAATAATGACAAAAAAAAATTTTTTCTGGTGAACTTTAAATAACATGTGCACTTTGCATTTTGACAGGTTATCACACAGATCCATTACAGAAAGTCATCACAAGCACACCTGTACGTAGATGAGCTCTACAAGCTCCTTCAGTATCTCCTCTGTATTGACCCAGCTGTTCAGCGTGTCTGTGATATACTCAATTTCTGATTCAAAGGACCCCGGAGACGAGTTCAGATGGCTTACAAAATCCTGAACTAAATCAGCCAGTGAGGCCTCAGCGTAGTATCCTTCAGACTCATCCGAATACACATCATCCTATAGAGAGAGAATATTAGACTAACATCAGGGTAAAGAATAAATGTTAAAGGGGTATTATAATACCACTTTTACAAGATGTAAAATAAGTCTCTGGTGTCCCCAGAGTGTGTATGTGAAGTTTAAGCTCAAAATACCCCACAGATCATTTTTTATAGCATGTTAAATTTGTCACTTTTTGAGGGTGAGCAAAAACGCTCCGTATATGTGTGTGTGTCCCTTTAAATGCAAATGAGCTGCTGCTCTCAAGAAGAGGGCGGAGTTTCAAGAGCTCGTGTTAGCAGTGCCGATTACCTCACGCAGACTCACTGAAAATGTCAGAAACTGTTTCAATCCAGAGTCTGACAATTATAGAGAGACTACAGAAGTAGTGACAACATGTAGAATGCAACAGGACGTTTCTGAACGGTTAGTTGATGAATTTATGTAGCTGATGTAGAGTTAACTATCTTAAAGTCATTGATTAGCATATTCTGTATTCTGTAATCTATAAATCGGTCATGTGGGAACTGTTGTAAGATGCCTTGTATTCTGTATTGCAATAACATGGCCTCACCCCTTTGTTGCATGTTCTCGGGGGCAGGGTTTATGTAAATTTTAGGGTTAGTGATGTCACCAACCCGGGAAGAAGCTCTTTGTAGTCCCTACCAGCTGTTTGTTGTAGTCCTTAAAGAATTCTTTAAAAGAAAATATCTCCCTTTGCTTTGATCTTTGAGCGTTGTAACTTTGCAGATGTTATTAATGCTCAAACAACAACATTACACACTAACTAAAGTTAAAAAAGTGAGCTCACAATCAACCACCCCTTTACAAAAAGAGCCACGTAGACTCACCTGGAATGATGCATAACATCCTGGGACAAACTCAGCTGCGGCAGCAGACAGTTTGGAGTTCTTCACCAGTGCATCTGCAGCACTGACGCTATTGTGTCCTGAATTTAAAAGTACGGGGGATCCTCTGCTATCTGGAAGATGAAGCAGTGAAGACCTTTATTAATCCATTTAACATTTTTAGTCACAACATAATCCCCATCTGTGTTATTTCATTGTTTTGATGACTATGCTAAAACGCTGGAAACAATAATAATAAAGACTAGTGTAGATGCAGAAGCAACCCCATAAATAGTAACTCCATAAAGACGTCTTGACTTCTCCACTCAGGTCACATGACAGATTTGGCCAGATTAACCATCTAACTCTCTAACTGCTGGTGACCATTTAACCAGCTTTATTTCGAAGGCCACACTAATCTTCATCACACAACATAAAGCGTGTCTTTGCAAGTGTGTTAGACTTTTAGATCACAAATCAGGTGAACAGAACAGAATATCACAAATCAGCTAAAGATAAATTACATCTAAATTACCAGATGTGGAGAAACTTTGGTTACCACGGTTAATGTATGTACCTTGTACTGTATTTCCCCCCAAAATAAGTTAATATACCAATGTGTTTCTTCCACAAGTCAAATCAGAGTTCATGTCACTAATTCACATAAAGTACCTCTATATTAATCACCACAGTTACTATGCGAACTGTATTATAGTATCTATCTATCTATCTATCCATCCATCTTCTATCCACCGAGTTTCCATCGAACTATACATCCTTCATCTGTGTATTTATCTATGAATCTATACATCCATCCATCCATCGTCCATCCAGTATATCTATGCGTAGGTTTATCCACCTATCTTCTGTCCATCAAATGTATCTAATTATGTATTCTTCATCTATGTTTCTATGCATCCATCCATCATATCTATCTATGCATATATCCATCCATCTATATATCCATGAATCAATCAATCTATCTATCTATCTATATCATTGCATTTCATCCATCTTCTATCCATTGAATTTATATATGCATCCTTCATCTGTATCTCTCTATGCATATCCATTCATCTATGAATCTATCCATCCATCCATCTATATATCCATGTGCATCCATCCATCCTTCTGTCCGTCCGTCCATCCATCCATCATATCTATACGTTCATTTTTCCATCTATCTTCTATCCATCAGATTTAATTATGCATCCTTCAGCTATCTATCTATCTATCCATCCATCATTATCCAACTATGCATCTATCATCCATCTATCCATCCATCTGATTGTCTATCCATCTGATTTGTCTATCCATCCATCCATCCATCCATCTGATTGTCTGTCTATCCATCCATCTGATTGTCTGTCTATCCATCCATCTGATTGTCTGTCTATCATCCATCTGATTGTCTATCCATCCATCCATCCATCCATCCGATTGTCTATCCATCCATCCATCCATCCATCCGATTGTCTATCCATCCATCCATCCATCCATCCGATTGTCTATCCATCCATCCATCCGATTGTCTATCCATCCATCTATCCATCCATCCGATTGTCTATCCATCCATCCATCCATCCATCCAATTGTCTATCCATCCATCCATCCATCCATCCGATTGTCTATCTATCTATCCATCCATCCATCCATCCGATTGTCTATCTATCTATCCATCCATCCATCCGATTGTCTATCTATCCATCCATCCATCCATCCGATTGTCTATCTATCCATCCATCCATCCATCCGATTGTCTATCTATCCATCCATCCATCCATCCGATTGTCTATCTATCCATCCATCCATCCATCCGATTGTCTATCTATCCATCCATCCATCCATCCGATTGTCTATCTATCCATCCATCCATCTGATTGTCTATCCATCCATCTGATTGTCTATCTATCCATCCATCTATCTATCCATCCATCTATCCATCCATCCATCTGATTGTCTATCTATCCATCCATCCATCCATCCGATTGTCTATCTATCCATCCATCCATCCATCCGATTGTCTATCTATCCATCCATCCATCTGATTGTCTATCCATCCATCTGATTGTCTATCCATCTATCCATCCATCTGATTGTCTATCCATCTATCCATCCATCTGATTGTCTATCCATCTATCCATCCATTTGATTGTCTATCCATCTATCCATCCATCTGATTGTCTATCCATCTGATTGTCTATCCATCTATCCATCCATCTGATTGTCTATCCATCCATCTGATTGTCTATCCATCTATCCATCCATCTGATTGTCTATCCATCTATCCATCCATCTGATTGTCTATCCATCTATCCAGCCATCTGATTGTCTATCCATCTATCCAGCCATCTGATTGTCTATCCATCTATCCAGCCATCTGATTGTCTATCCATCTATCCATCCATCTGATTGTCTATCCATCTATCCATCCATCTGATTGTCTATCCATCTATCCATCCATCTATTCATCCGATTGTCTATCCATCTATCCATCCATCTGATTGTATATCTATCTATTTGATTGTCTGTCTCTAGCTGTCTATATATCTATAGGCAACTCTATTGAAACTGTAAAAAGAAGCTATAAATTGGCAAAACATTAGTAACTTAACGTCACACAGTTACACAAACACAGACTATGCATATACAGGTATCTCTACTGGCATTGTAATAATAATAAAAAAGAAGCTTTGTACTACCAAAGCTTAGGTCGACATCTCTTTATTATATATGCCTACATACAAACATATCTACACTTATATAAGTAAAAATACATATATCAGTCTGTATACAAGTCAAATTATGATAATGTATATCTAAACAGTGATTAGCATTAACTGCCATCGACTCAAGTCACTCCTCCACAGGCTAATTAAGCCACATGTTCCGCTTTTTATAACCGAGGCTGTCTCAAATTAAGGACTAAACAAAAAGACAAAGAAATGTGCGTATATATTTCCCTCAAAAGCCTCTGACACAGTTAGCTATTTCACAGGGAAGGTTATTAGCGGACTAGCATGTCAGCTAGCAGTGAACTTTACTTCACCTGAGCTGCCGTCCGACACCGGAGGAGTAGTGCGCGGCTGTCTGAGCGGCTCTCCCGGGTTAAACAGCGAACTTCTGATATCTCCAGCCTCGGATGAGGAGGAGGATGATGGTGTGCTGTTGTTGTTGTTGTACATGATCTTCTCCTCGCTGAACTTCCCGGTCCCGTTCAACTGTCTGCCGTCAGAAACGAATAAACACACGGATCAGATCTCAGGAGGCCGTTGAACACTACAGAGACAGACAGCTTCAGTCTACAGTCTGCTTCTCACTTTCATGTTTACTATTTCTGTATCTGGCATCTGGCCCTCTGTAGAGAAATAATCACTTCCTCAGTCATTCTCCAGAAATACCTGCTGATCAGAGGAGCACTGCCATCTATTGGCGACATAAATCATCCTGGTGAAGAAATGCTGCAGTAAATCATGTCTCTTCAAATAGATGTTGGACATTTTAAGCTTGACTTTTACTGAAATGAAGCATGGTAACTACACTTTCAGAGGAAATTACCACAATACTGCATTATGTACTTTCCATAAATATGGTACAAAATAGGTCCTAAAACGTTTTTAATAAAGCATTTTAACCACAAACAAACAGTGACAAAAGTGTATTTATAGAAGGGTTATCATTTTATAGCTTGTTAACAAAATGTGGGACCATTTTAAACAAAAGATTATAAAACTAGAACTGCAGATTATCTAGATTACCATTTAGCTATCTTATATTTTTGTATCTATCTATCTATCCATCCATCTATCCATCCATCTGATTGTCTATCTATCCATCCGATTGTCTATCCATCTGATTGTCTATCCATCCATCTGATTGTCTATCCATCTGATTGTCTATCTATCCATCCATCTGATTGTCTATCTATCCATCCATCTGATTGTCTATCTATCTATCCATCTATCCATCCGATTGTCTATCCATCTGATTGTCTATCTATCCATCCATCCGATTGTCTATCCATCTGATTGTCTATCCATCCGATTGTCTATCTATCCATCCATCTGATTGTCTATCCATCTGATTGTCTATCTATCCATCCGATTGTCTATCTATCCATCTGATTGTCTATCTATCCATCTATCCATCCGATTGTCTATCCATCTGATTGTCTATCTATCCATCCATCCGATTGTCTATCCATCTGATTGTCTATCTATCTATCCGATTGTCTATCTATCCATCCGATTGTCTATCCATCTGATTGTCTATCTATCCAGCCATCTGATTGTCTATCAATCCATCTGATTGTCTATCTATCCATCCGATTGTCTATCCATCTGATTGTTTATCTATCCATCTATCTATCCATCTGATTGTCTATCCATCCGATTGTCTATCTATCCATCCATCTGATTGTCTATCCATCTGATTATCTATCCAGCCATCTGATTGTCTATCTATCCATCTGATTGTCTATCTATCCATCTGATTGTCTATCTATCCATCCGATTGTCTATCCATCTGATTGTTTATCTATCCATCTATCCATCCATCTGATTGTCTATCCATCTGATTGTCTATCTATCCATCCGATTGTCTATCTATCCATCCATCTGATTGTCTATCTATCCATCTATCCATCCGATTGTCTATCCATCTGATTGTCTATCTATCCATCTATCCATCCATCTGATTGTCTATCAATCCATCCGATTGTCTATCCATCTGATTGTCTATCTATCCAGCCATCTGATTGTCTATCTAACCATCTGATTGTCTATCTATCCATCCGATTGTCTATCTATCCAGCCATCTGATTGTCTATCCATCTGATTGTCTATCTATCCATCCGATTGTCTATCCATCTGATTGTCTATCTATCCATCCATCTGACTGTCTATCCATCTGATTGTCTATCTATCCAGCCATCTGATTGTCTATCTATCCAGCCATCTGATTGTCTATCCATCCATCCGATTGTCTATCCATCCATCCATCTGATTGTCTATTCATCTGATTCTCTTTTAACCCTGGAGTATGGGCACAATGGTAAATAAATAAAGGACCAACTCTTGCAAGACTTCTACCAACAACCTTTCGGTTATCATCCAAGATCTTTATGCCACAACACCCCAGATGCTGTGAAGCATTAACTCAACAGCTCATAAAGCAGATGCCTGCATATAAATGTTAAAACAGTGATTTAACTTTTTATTACATTAGTGTGTGCCTTGTAGAATTTAAGGTGATGGTGTGTTATATCTAGTGTTTAAGATGTTGTTTTTAAGTTTCTACACTGTAAAACCTGTAATTGTTAGAGAGTTATTTGTACCTGATTTAACCCATGAAAATTAGTTTTGTTGGTATACGTTATTGCATATAGGTTGGTTCAGGGAAGGTAAATATTATTTTTGACTTGAATAAAACCAGGTAATTTAGATGCTACCATTTTTTCAGTGTATGGCCTACTTCAGTGTCCGAATAATTCTGTGAAAGCACTCCAAAGAAGAAATGCCATCAAACACCTTCTATCCATCCATCTATCCATCTGATTGTCTATCTATCTAGACTACCATTTAGCTAGCTTATATTACTATTATATTTAATATTTTTAATTAGCTTTCATTTTTATTTTCAGTTTTCATTTAAATTTTTGTGTTTGTCTTTTTTTATTAGTTTTTTTTAAAAGTTCTATTTAGATTGATTTTTATTTCAGTATTGGTTTTAATAATTATTTCATGTTATTTCAGATAGTTTCCAAGGCAACATTTATCATTTTCTTTTTTCATCTAATGTTTATATTTCATTTCAGATCCAATTCAGTTACTGAAAAATATTTGTAATAGTTTTAGTTAAGCATGTCAAAAATTGATCAAATGGAATAAATTATTCCCATCATGCTTTAGAAAGGGTCCAAATAATGTAATCTCTTGGGTGTGACCATTTTAACGAAAGTTGCACACAAAATGTTGGATGCAGCTAAATATCACATTGTTGGTCATTAAGATAATTTTTAATAATTACTTTTAAAGATCTTTTTACTACAATGAATTGAACATCAATTGAAAATGTTACTGTTACAGTCAAGAAGGACGAGGCCATTTTAAGGAGTAGTAAAACAAATATTTGAGGTTTAAAACAACTTTTCATGCTACATAGGGAACATCAAAATGTTTTGATCTGTCCATCCATACATAGGGAATTTATGGTGGTTTGGACTTAAAAACTTACATTCTGGCTGTTATGAAGCCTCTCATTAAAACACCACAGCTTGATCCGAGAATTAGTTAACTACAGACCGATCTCAAATCTCCCTTTTCTGTCAAAATACTAGAAAAAGCAGTATAGGAATAGGCTCAAACATTGCATTGTCATGGTTCAAATCGTACTTATCTGACCATCAATTTGTAGCAGTAAATGAAGAGGTAACATATCGACCACAAGTTCAGTATGGAGTACCGCAAGGCTCAGTACTAGGACCGTTGCTCTTCACCCTGTACATGCTACCCTTTGGGAGATATCAATCCATCTATTCAGCCAACCTCTATATCTAACTATTGCATCTATCCATCTATTTACACTCATCTGTTTTAGTCACTACTGTACAGTAATTACCATTTAATTTATTAGTATAACTGGAACACAACACATCAAATCATTTTCAATTACTGCCACACACATACAGTAAAAACACTGAAACCACATATAAAGAACAAAATACCTTTTAGTATTTCATGTATTGCTTTAACAAATTTTATCATGCAAGTAATCACAAACAGGCAAATAATACAGATAACTGAAACAATAACAGTTCCTCTCTTCACACTGGCTGATTTCTCTGAACAGAACAGGCGATCTTGATCCGTTCATTAAATGAAATGAAATACGATCAGGCCCAAAGTTTGGGGCTGCATAGGACAAACAGCAACCATCTACAGAATAACTTCTGTAATCAGTCCTGTATTCATCACAGTTACATCACATTATTGTCCAATTAATTCCCATCATCCCCATGCTGCCCTCCTTTCTTTTTTGTCTTCTTTTGTTGCGGCTGTGTTTTGGTTTTCTTAGTGGCCGGCTGATCTTGTGTTACTTCTTCTCCTTGATGTTTCCTTTTCTTGTTTTTCTTCTTCTTCTTCTTTCCCTCCTCTCCTGACGCTCCCTCAGGGGTTTTTATGGAGGCTGGCGTCTCTTGTCCCTCCAGCACCGTGGGCTTCTTGCGGTTCTTGCGTCTCTTCGTCTCGGGAAGGAAGCCCTTCTTCTTCTTTGTGGTCTCTTCTGTCTGCTTTGCCTCTACAACTTTCTTTACCTTTTCAATCTGTGGTTTTCTACATAAAGCGAAGGAACAGAGACAATGAATACAGATTCATTATCAGATGGGCGGTACTATCAATATAGTTACATTTGCTGGAAATTCTTTACTTTAAAGGGTTAGTTCACCCAAAAATGAAAATTCTGTCATTAATAACTCACCCTCATGTAATTTCAAGCCAGTACGACTTTAATCTTCAGAACACAAATGAAGATGTTTTTAATGAAATCTGAGAGCTTTCTGTCCCTCCATAGAGATCCAATGCAACTACCACTTTCAAGGTCCAGAAAGGTAGTAAAGACATTGTTAAAGTAATCCATGTGACTCCAGTGGTTTAACCTCAATTTTATGAAGCGATGTGAGTGCTTTGTTTGTGCAAAACAAACATAATTTACCATTTTATTTATGAAAATATCTGAAACGCCTGTTCACGAGAGCACCATGACGCATGCGTTTTGTGTTCATGCAAGAGCTGACATTGCTGCGTGAACGCTTTGGATAACATTTTGTAAATAAAGTGATAAATTATGAATTTTTGCACAAACAAAGCACTCACATCACTTCATAAACTGAAGTTAAACCACTGGAGTCACATGGATTACTTAAATGATGTCTTTACTACCTTTCTGGTAGTGCTGTCAAATGATTAATCGCGATTAACTGCATCCAAAATAAAAGTTTGTGTTTACATATATTTATAATATATGTGTGCACTGTATATATTTATGTATATATATATAAATATACACACATGTATATATTTAAGAAATATTTACATGTATACCTGTGTGTGTGTGTTATATAAATTATATTATATAAATATAAATATTTTATATATAAATATACTATATTTTTATCAAATATAGGTCCGCAAAGTGGTAGTTTCATTGGATCTCTATGGAGAAACAGAAACCTCAGATTTCACAAAAAATATCTTAATTTGTGTTCTGAAGATGAACAAAAGTCTTACGGATGTGGAATGATGCGAGGGTGAGTAATTAATGACAGAATTTTCATTTTTGGGTGAACTAACCCTTTAAATACTTATTTAAAATATTATATAAAAAGTACTCCACCTATTTGATTATTGTCTATTTTTATTTGTGATATGGACACAAACCAAGAGATGATAATTCATGGCAAACAAATGATGAGTCTTGCATAATAAAACAACTTACACAAGTGTTTAAAAATGTAGGATCAATAAAAAATTTTTGAAAGAAATTAATACATTTATTCAGCGAGGATGCATTAAAATTTATCAAACATCACAGTGAAGACATTTATAATGTTACAAAAGATTCCTATTTTAAATAAATACTGTTCTTTTGAACTTTATATTCATCAGAGAATCCTAAATATTATACATGCTCAAATCACTAATATACATGCTCAAAATGAGACTCACCGAATGCCAAATAGTTTCATCACGCTCCAGTACATGTCCTCCATCTGTCCTGGTTTCTGCATGGTTCCTTCCACGTTCATGGACTTGAGAAAATTCTGAAGGAGCTCCAAGTTAATTTGCATTTTCTGCCCAGAAAGAAACAAAAGTCTCTTTTTCACACTCACAATTGAACTGACGTGTACAAGCACGAGGTTTAGTGAAAACAGTGATTCATTACCTGACTTTGAACTGTTTTAACAAGGAACTGACAGAGCTCCAGCGCCTTCACCATCATGTCACGAACCGTTTTGTTCTTACACTGCACATTTTCAAAACTCTGGAAGAAAAGGATTATTTATTAGTGATCTGCACATGTTCCCAAGAGAACTCAAGAGCACTCAAGGATGCACTCAAGTCAAATACACTTCTTGATCAAAATGTTAAATATTAATTTAACATGAATAAACAACTTGTCTATTTTGAAGATATTTAATTTGTTAAAAAATAACTGACACAAGCCATTAATGTATTAATTATTTAAACATTAATTTTATTAATTTAAATAAATAAGGCTTGTTAAATCATTCAGTAAAGAATCATTATATTGATCAAAAATGACAGTGAACACTTTCACATCGTTTATGAAGATGATGATAATAAATAAAAAAATATTGATCATTAAATCAGCATATAATGATTTCTGAAGGATCATGTGACACTGAAGACTGGAGTAATGATGCTGAAAATTCAGCTTTGCGTCATAGGAATAAATTAGATTTTAAAATATGTTCAAATAGATAGCTATTTTAAGCGTTAAAATTATTTTTATCTGTTCAAAAGAGCTCAAGGAAGTCTACCTTTGCGAGCTGATCCACAACTTTCTGATGCAGCTCAGTTCTCCGAACGTCAGACATCAGGTTCTTCACATCTTTAGACTGCAGGGCCTTCAGCACCATGGCACATGCCTGACCCTGAAAAAACATTGAACATATAACAATAAATAATAATTAAATTATCTAGTAAATGATTATACATCAATATAACATAACCATATGCCACAACATAGATTATTTTTACCTGCTGATGTTCCCTCCGTCCTCCTGTGATGTTCTCCACAGCCGTGTCCAACAGGTTCACACAAAACACCTTCAAACACAACACAAATTAATCACTTATGGCCCGTTAAGAGTTTTCATGAGACAGAAACTATTTGAGTTTTCCAGTGCAAGATGTCCAATCAACATTGTTTAGACTCACAGGGAATTTGGTGAAGAGGTCGATGAACATGGCTCCAGTGAGAGGGCCTTTCCTTCTCATCATGAAAGACGTCAATGCGTCCCTGAAGCAAGTTGTGACCCTCTCAACATCCACTTTACCCATAAGCTTTGCCTACGATTAGCATAAAGTCATTTAATCAACCTCAGTACTTGGAGATTAGCAATGGTGTGTCAATTTGAGATTGTAGATTACCTCTGAGGGTGCGTTTTCAGAGTCCTGTTCGTTCACACCGCCTCTTAACACCTTCAGCACGTAGAGAGCAGCACTACAAAACAATGTCATTTAGACACAAACAGATTCACAATAAACACAAATGAGAGTTTGTATAGTACAGGTAGAAGTTTCTCCTGCAACATCTGATTAAGCATCAATATCCAGAAGTCCTCACCTGAAGTAGTACAGAGACAAAGACGAGTCTGGCAGTTTCTGGGCTCGACCAATCAGACGCTCAAACATTTCATGAAGCTCTGCCTCTCGCCCATCAACTTCCTTGCAGTAATACTTGCCGCGACAGAGCCGGTTCCTGCCAATCAGAGACAGAGTGATTAAAGGGGCTCTATGTAAGAATGACATCTAGTGGTTGAAATGGGTACTGCAGTTCAAATTCAAAATATTGTTCGCCCCGCCCCCTCCTCCTCAGACTCGCGCTCTCGCGGGTTGCCAGTTTGAAGACACGTGACGGGAGGCGAGGTGACTTACACACTGTAAAATAATTAGTTGATTTATTGATTTATGATGAGTTGATATCGCCTTTTAATATGCTCCTGTTTATAGAGATTTTTAGATAGATGCTGAGGCTTTTTAGGTCGGGTAGAATCTCTGACCCAGTTTGTTCACTGGCTTCCATGGCTGCAATTCGCTGCGTTTTTCGACAACTGGCAACCCGGGGTGGAGAAATACTATTGGGTAAATTGGCAATGTGCGGTCTTGCACAGACGGAAACAAAAACAGAAATTCCGACACGGAACGCAAATTTCAAGGTAAAATAACTGGCTGTAGCAAAGGTTCTCAGAGAAACGAGTATGTGAACTGAGCATGTTTCATAAATATCTTCAAACATATTATGGTATTTTTATGCTTTAGTACAGTCAAAAACTTACACAGAGCCCCTTTAAGAATTGTATGTAATTAAATCAACAGAACTATCTTTTGTCATGAAGAAAATAAGCAGAATGTTTTCTGAGAGCTTTCGCTAAAGGAATCGAATCTCAAACTCGTTTTCATTAACCAAAATAAAACTGAAATAAAATAAAGCACAACAAAATTTCTAAAACTTAAAAGTTAGGGTAGGAAATGTTTTTCATGAACACTTATTATACTGGTTGAAACTCTCTTTACATCCTGATAGCAATCAATAACAGAAGTGGTCTAAATATTAAAAAAATTTACAGATATCTTAGGACCAAAAATGTTTGTCCAATCACTGTATTCGGTTCGAGGCAATGCAGTTGTAGACAGACAGTCACCAGGCACTGCAAACAAACAGTCAGCTTTTACAGTTCCTCCTGAACCAAAACAATGAGCTTACGCTGCGTTCACGCCATTTCGTAACTATAATTAAGAGATTGCAACCCGTGACGCGCTGTTCACATCCTCAGACATTCTATAGCAACACTATCAAGGCCGAAATGAATCTGCAGCAGTCAGGTGGTACAAGTAAGAGCTCTGAAAGTGTTTACGTTCATTATTATTGTAATGTTACGTGCTTTGAGACATCTTGAGACTCTGCTGTGTGCGTTCATGTGTTTTGGAGGAGGCGTGGCTTTGGAGATGCTTTGAAGTGAGGGTGGGATCTCATGCTTTCAAAGCTAGCTTGCTATTGCTAGCCTCTCCGAAATTGCCTCCCCTACCATTAAACTAAAAGTTTAAATAAAATAAAAAATATATAAAAATAAAAGCTAATTCAAAATATTATTATATAGTATCTGAATAATACTAAAATATCACTGCTCACTTGAAGATGTCTGCGGCCTTGCGCAGGTAGTCCTGTTCCTGTTGGATGGTTTCTGAACTCATGCCGTTCTCGATCACACCAAGCAGCGGCTCCACCATCCCAAGAACCAAAGCACTGCTTCCCTGTTTGTTTAAGAACATCTCCACCATGTCCAGTACCTGAAAATAAATTACTTAAATTAGTCACTGAGAGAAAAAACTGCGTATTTTAACTACATATTTTTTCAAAACCGACTAGTCATTAATCAGTCTTAACGATTGTAAGGCCGATTATGAATGTAAATTGATACTTATGACTGATCGCGCTCAAACGCGTCCAGTCAGAGCCAGTTGCTTCAGGAGGAGGAAACAATCGCTGTGTGTTGAGTACAGTCTTAGAATGTTTTAGCTAGTCGTTAAATGTGTGCCCGGCTTTGAGGAAACCCTGAATGATTGGGCTGGTTTCAGATTCAACTGACCACAATCGGACATGTTTACAGAATGATTTTTAAAAGCTGGATTATTTTTAACAAAAAACCTG
>RJVU01026577.1:18285347-18295770 GCA_003731715.1 Anabarilius grahami | reverse complement strand
CTTGAAGAGATGTTTTGTTTTTTTAGTAGACAAAAATAGATAAAATAAAAATAATCCAGTATATATTTATAAATGAGACGCAGCCCATGGGAAACACATACTTTAATCTTGAAGTCCCGCACAAGGACCTTTTCCTTGCTGATTCTGTTCTTCTCGTCTTTCTTGGCCTGGATCCTTTTCTTCTGCTCCAGAAAGAGAGAAGCCAGGCTTCCGTCCAGCTTCATCATAGCCGCATCATCAAGCTCCTCTTCATCACTGCCATCCTCTTCAGTGGCCTAAACAAGAACAGAACATCTGCTACTGTTGCTCCACGCTTGAATAGTTATTTTTGTTTAAATTGTGAATGAGTTAGAAAACAAAGTAGCAAGAGTGCTCCCTTTACAATCACTGACTAAGCTCTTCACATTTGCAGAAACTCGCTTTAACATCAATGAAGTTGCCTACACTGTGCAATGAATCTTATTTACATTGTGTTTACATGTTGTTAGTTATAATGAAAGGATTTGCAGGTGTGAAGAACACAGTAAGTGAGCGCGCCGAACGAAAACTCCAGCGTTTGAGCAGTATTGAGTGGATGTGCCACTGACTAACTTAAACACCTCTGATTGGGCATTGCTTTCGCTGCTCAACAGACACATTTGTGATTGGCTACAATGCTCAAAGCAGTTAAACATGTTGTAAACAGAAACCTTTGAAGCTCTTCAGAGCGCTCACACACACTCGTGAGACGAGTGAATTTGGCTTACTGTCTTCATAAGCAAAACATTTGTAGCTATATACACAGTATTACAAATTTTTATATTGTCAGAAAAGATATTGCGATAATATCAGGAATATCCATTGTATTGCCCCGGCCTGCATTTTAGTAGTCTAAAATCATTTATTCATTCATACCAAAGCATTCTGACCCTGCAGAACCTTCATCAACTCCAAACGGAAGTTCTGATCAACCTCTCCTCCTTCCTCCATGGCTTCCTCCTCCTCCTCCTCCTCCTCCTTATCATCATCATCATCATCATCATCTGAGGAATCAGAACCCTCTTCATCCTGATATAATTAAAAAAGAGAGAAGAGAAAAATTTTATATTTTCAGAATTAGAAAAAACAAGTTTGGGTTTCACGCCATAAATATTCGTGATGATCACTCTCACCTCCTCATCGTCTTCTTCATCATCTTGCTCTTCCTCCTCTTTTTGTTTTGTCTTTTTCTCCTTCTCATCAGTCACCACAACACCACTTTCATCTTCATCCTTGTTGGGGTCCAGAACCTAAAAATCAATAAGAATTCAAAACAGACCCCATTAACTTTCTTATTCTGCACAAATAATCACATATATGTTATTCATTATTAAACTGTAATTCATTTCTCTGATTTAACCACACCCATGTGAACCTGGAAATGTAGAAATAACCAATAATGATCACAGCCTAACATCCACGATCCAATCAAATCCTGATAAAGTAAATCCCCGCTTCAAATGCATCACATTATGGAAGTTAAATGCATTGTGGGTAAAATTAAAGGTGTGAAGTTATGAAAACAAGAACTGTCTGTTTCTTATAAACTACACTAGCTAGCAAAGACAACGAAGAAGCTCTTTTAAAACTCAAATTGGCAGAATCTGTAAGTAAACTACAATTAAAACAAACTATCCAACATTTTTTTTGCAAATTGAAATAAAGATGAAATATTAAATAAAAAACTATTAAAAAATATTACCTTGGCAACTAGCTTAAAGGGTTAGTTCACTCAAAAATGAAAATTATGTAATTAATTACTCACCCTCATGTCGTTCCACACCCTTAAGACCTTCATTCATCTTCGGAACACAAATTAAGATATTTTTGATGAAATCCGATGGCTCAGTGAGGCCTGCATTGCCAGCAAGATAATTAACACTTTCAGATGCCCAGAAAGCTACTAAAGACGTATTTAAAACTGATCATGTGACTACAGTGGTTCAACCTTAATGATATGAAGAGACGAGAATACTTTTTGTGCACCAAAAAAACTAAATAACGACTTTATTCAACAATATCTAGTGATGGGTGATTTCAAAACACATCTTCATGAAGCTTTGAAGCTTTACAAATCTTTTGTTTTGAATCAGTGGTTCGGAGTGTGTATCAAACTGACAAAGTCACGTGAACCATTGAAACTGCGAAACACTTATGATGTAACAAAGCCTTGTTTAATTAATTTGTTACATTTATATAGCACTTTTCTGGGTACTCAAAGCGCTTTACATTTTGAAGGGGGAATCTCCTCAACCACCAGGACCACCACCAATGTGCAGCATCCACCTGGATGATGCGACGGCAGCCATATTGCGCCAGAACGCCCACCACACACCAGCTGATTGGTGGAGAGGAGACAGAGTGACGAAGCCAATCAGTGTATGAGGATGATTAGAAGGCCATGATGGACAGAGGCCAATGGGCAAATCTGGGATTTTTAACGACCACAGAGAGTCAGGACCTCGGTTTAACGTCTCATCCGAAGGAATCACACGACTTTGGCTTCCTGAACCACTGATTCGAAACAAAAGATTTGTAAAGCTTCGAAGCTTCATGAAGCAGTGTTTTGAAATCGCACATCACTAGATATTGTTAAAAAGTCGCTATTTTGTTTTTTTGGCACACAAAAAGTATTCTCGTCGCTTCATAACATTAAGGTTGAACCACTGTAGTCACATGAACAGTTTTAAATATGTCTTTAGTAGCTTTCTGGGCATCTGAAAGTGTTAATTATCTTGCTGTCAATGCAGGTCTCACTGAGCCATCGGATTTCATCAAAAATATCTTAGTTTGTGTTCCGAAGATGAATGAAGGTCTTACGGGTGTGGAACGACATGAGGGTAATTAATGACAATTTTCATTTTCGAGAGAGCTAACCCTTTTAAATAAAATAAATTGAAGTACTAAAATTAATCAAACTGAAATAAATATGAATTAAAGCTAAAAATAAATATTAAAAACTAATAAAAATGACAAAAGCACATAAAATTTTAAATTTAAATAAAAAATAAAAAGCTAGCTCAAAATATTAATAAATACTATACTACTATATAAATACTACTACAGTAAAAAGCACTGTTAATTAGTCAAAAGTCTCTTACGTTCAGGATGGAGCTGAGAGCTGCTTGAGTGAGGTGAGGGCAGATACGGCCAAACACAGCGTTACACACACTACGAATGAGTCGACTGGGCTGAGACAGGAGCGATAACAGGATCTCAACAATCACCTCCACCCAGTGTGGCTCCTCTTCTGAGCTCTTGCCAGCTGTAACACACACACACACACACACCATTAGTGCATAAACAACAGATAGTCCTGTTCAACAACAGGTGCAATAAACACACAGCAGGAATTATGGATCACACATCAATAACAGACGCCAAAACAATGGTCATATTTCATTAAATCCATCAACTGCATTGAACCGCTCCAACTTACTCGCTTTCTTCTTTTTGGATTTTTTAGCTTCAGCTTTCTCCATGGAAGTCCGCAAATCATTCAACAGTTCCAAACTTTCTTCTGGAGCCTGGAGCGAGGAAAGAACATGAACACTTCTGTCAAGATCACAAAAAAACAGGCAGTAAAACAGTCCTGAGCACTTTCTGAAATCAGTCCACAATCATTCTGTTTGGTTTACCTGGAAGAGGAATGTAAAGCACATTATCTTTTACTGTACTGAATATCCAATCATTTTTAAATAGCAAAATGAATATGTATTAACACAAAGACTTTCCCATGCACAACAAGGATATAGAAAAAAAACATAGATGCATAAACAAATAAAACATGGCCGCTTGAAAGTTTCAGTTGTGTAGACTGTCAATGGAGGGACAGAAAGCGCTCAGATTTCATTGTGTTTTGAAGATGAACAGATGTCTTAAGGGTTCGGAATGACATGAGGGAAAGTAATTAATGACAGAAATTTCATTTTTGGGTGAACTAACCCTTTAATAATACTGCATTTGATCGCAGATATAGATAAATGCTTTACGTTTTTATATAATGCATATATATATATATATATATATATAAAATGCATACATATATTTATATAATTATGGTTTGTGAGTTGGAAGTTTATTTAGTTGATCTAAATAAAATCACTTACTAAAAAAAGAAAAAATATTTTATTAGTTTACCTGCATGTTATGTGAACATTAACTAACATCAAAGAGACCAAAAACCACAAATGTGTTAAATTAAATTATTGAAATTTTGACTTAAAATCTCAGTGGAACTTAAAGAAACATCAAGGGGGTTTGGGTGACAAAAAAGTTTGGGAATTCCTGATCTAATGCAGCCAGGAAGATTCCAACCTTGAACATCTGAATCCCAACGAGAAGAAAGAGGTGCTGGAACGCTGTGTGTTTAGGTAAAGAAGACTTCTTTGCTTTTCCCCTCAAGGCCTCCACTGATTCCAGCATACTGAACACACACACACACACAACACAAAATCACTAAAAGCATTTAATGGGTTTAATGGGTTTTTCACCCAAAAAAAGTCAATTATTACTCAACCTCATGTCATTCCAAACCCATAAGACCTTCGTTCATTTTCGGAACACAAATTAAGATATTTTTTGATGAAATCCGATGGCTCAGTGAGGCCTGCATTGACAACAAGATAATTAACACTTTCAGGTACCCCGAAAGCTACTAAAGACATATTTAAAACAGATCATGTGACTACGTTGGTTCAACCTTAATGTTATGAAGCGACGAGAATGCTTTTTGTGAGCCAAAACAACAAAATAACGATTTTATTCAACAATATCTAGTGATGGGTGATTTCAAAACACTGCTTCATGAAGCTTTGAAGCTTTACAAATCTTTTGTTTCAAATCAGTGGTTCGGAGCACGTATCAAACTGCCAAAGTCAGTAAACGAGGCTTTGTTACGTCATTTGTTGGGGGCAGTCGTGGCCTAATGGATAGAGAGTCGGACTTGTAACCCAAAGGTCATGGGTTCGAGTCTCAGGTCCGGCAGGGATTGTCGGTGAGGGGAGTGAATGTCCAGCGCTCTCCCCACCTTCAATACCACGACTGAGGTGAGACCCTTGAGCAAGGCACCGTACCCCCAACTGCTCCCCGGGCGCCGCAGCAATGGCTGCCCACTGCTCCGGGTGTGTGTTCACGGTGTGTGTGTTCACTGCTGTGTGTGTGCACTTTGATGGGTTAAATGCAGAGCACAAATTCCGAGTATGGGTCACCATACTTGGCCACATGTCACTTCACTTTCACTTTTTCACTTTCACTTTCATAAATGTTTCAAAACATTTCAAAATTTCAATGGTTCACGTGATTTTGGCAGTTTGATTCCCGCTCTGATCCACTGATTCGAAACAAAAGATTCGTAAAGCTTCGAAGATTCATGAAGCAGTGTTTTGATATCGGCCCTCAATAGATATTATTGAATAAAGTCGTTATTTTGCTTTTCTCGTCGCTTCATAACATTAAGGTAGAACCACTGTAGTCACATGAACTGTTTTGAATATGTCTTTAGTAGCTTTCTGGGCATTGAAAGTGTTAATTATCTTGCTGTCAATGGAGGCCTCACTGAATCATCGGATTTCATCAAAAATATCTTAATTTTTTGTTCTGGGTCTTGCGGGTTTGGAACGACACGAGGGTGAGTAATTAATGACAGAATTTTCATTTTTTGGGTGAATTAACCCTTTAAGCTGCAGTCCATGTATCTCATTTTTCTAATGATGGAAAACAGCTTTTTTTCTTGCTCTTCGATGTATTTTGACTGACATTATAAGTAGTGTTTTGTAAGATATGTCACCTGTCCCAGCCCTGTCTCTGCTCTAAACTGAGGGTCTGAATGCTCTGAACGTATTTGCTCTGGTTGAGCAGCATGTCGGCGTACTGCACCAGACAGTAAATCCACATGGTTCCGTCAGCTTTAACACCCAGAATCCTCCTGGAGTTCACCCCCTCCTCCTCAGGTGAATCTCCTATAACAGCCATTGTGTTCAGGCCCTGCAGAAGACTGGAGGAGATGAAGAATATATTTATTAATTTAATTTAAAAGTGCATTATGTAATATTGACAGCTAGTGGTTGAACTGGGTACTGCAGAGCAAATTCAACACCTTTATATATTTATATTTATTAATTTAATTAACATTTAAACATTAAATCTAAAAATGCTAGAAAAAACTGCTCTTTATTTTGACAAGTTTTTAGCATTTTATTTATCATATTTAATTCTAATATTGGCCATTTGTTGGTTAATCGGCCATAATTACTGTCATCAGCGAAATGCTAGTTGGGAACAAGACTAACATAGCCAGTGATAATATGGGAATAGTTCTAAGACAATTAAAAGGACTATAATAAAACATGTATGGTGTGGAGGCGAAGAACATAAAATCAGACCCGTAGAAGGCTCCAGAGAGGGTGGCTCGTGTTTGTTGATCTATGGGCACTGAGAGAGCCTGCGCCGTCTCAGGGATTTCTGGGGTGGGTTTCTTGACATTGAAGAAGCCGTGGAAGAAAACGAACCTACAGGAGAAAGACAAAACATGGACATCACAATACCATCCATTCATATCAGTACAGATGCCATGTTGAGACCATTGATGAAATATCAAGAGGGGTTACCTAGTCACTTTCATGACGAGATCCTCCTGCTTCTTAATCTGATGGTTTTCCACAATGAAAGTGAGGCGTGGAATGATCCATTTACGAAACCTGGCAACACAGCTGTCACTCCTACAGAATGAAATAAAAAAAGAATAAATATGAAACCGACATAAGGAAAATGCCTGGGTGGTGACGAAAAAAAAAAATTTGTTGAACTGAAAAATAACTAATACAAAAAATGATCAAATAATTCAAACAAATAATTGTATTAATTATTAGCTTAATAATTATAATAAATAACATATGCTATTTTTAACAAATAAAAACTATTATTATTGTTGTTACTTTTAATTAATATATTTTTATTTGATAAAATAAAAATACTACTATTATTAACAATTGTTAACAAATATGTAAAAAATTATTTAAATAAAATAAAATAAAATAAAAAAATAATTACATAAAAACATTAGAAATGCTGCCTTGGCAAGTAACTGAAAATAAAATAAGCTGAAGTACTAAAATTACTAAACCTAAAANTCAATTAAATCTAAATAGAAATATAAAAAAAAAAAAAGAATAAAAATGACAAAAGCACAACAAAATTACTAAAACGAAAAATAAAAATAATTCAAAATATTATTTTCAATAATTTAAATACTAAAATAAAACTAACTAGTGAAAAAATATGAGATCACTTAGTTATGATCTGCTTTGTTGAAGTTTATACTTTCCAGTCAATTACTAGAAAAATAAAGCGTAAACTCACTCTAGTCTAGAATCTTGGTTTCCTTTCTGTCTGCGGGTGCTGAAGTCCAGACAGTTCTCCAGCTGTGGCTTGCAGAACGCCTCCAACAGCCAGTCTACGTACTGCTGCAGCGCAGACGGAACCATGTGATCCAGAGCCCTCCAGTAGGACGGGACCACAGGGTAGCCCTGGTTAGTGAGCTGGGTGAAGCTGAGCACAACGGTGAGCTGTTTGTCAGCATCAGAGCAGCCTTGCATGAACTCGCTCACGTACTTCTCCATTTCCGGAGCAAACCTGAAACGGTCTGGCGACTGTAAGAAGAGACGCACAATAAACATACAATCTGATGACACAAGCTTCATTCGGCATGGAATAAAAGCTTATTGTACAGATGCATGATTAATCGTTAAAATATCACAATCTCGATTCAAACACTTACGTTATCTTATTCCTAAATTACAACGATTCAGCTATGTCTATTAAATCTTTGATAAGTACAATGAAACCTGAACATTCAAAAAAGGGTTTCAAACAGGGACGATTTCTTTAAGACTGCAAGGGAAGCTCGGCTTCCCTTATAATGTCACAAAATTAATGGTCAAATATGTACTATTGTATTAACATTTTATTGACTAAAAACGCGTTAGAAAACGTTCATCTCAAAGACGAGTTCGTTCAGAATCAGTTACATATAGCAGGTCGGCTGACTCGATTTCCTTCTCATACATTCCCGCAGCGTCACAGTGCATTTCCCTATTGAAGCCCAGCGTCCATTGACTTCAATGGGGCTGCTTTGAACGGTTTTTTTCAGCGCTTCGAAACTAGACGGTCATTGGATAAACGCTGCGATTATGTCCCGCCCACGGACGCTCAGCGTCTCTGGGGGTGAATGGGGAGTGGGCTGGCCCGGACTCCGAGCTTCTGCGTGATGATTGGAGGGTCTGTCGAAAGACTGCATCTCCTTTTGACTGACAGCGATTCTGTACTATAAGGAATCACTGAAGCTATTCGCGCTCAGTCCCATCACGGATTTCTCAAGTTCAGTCAAAATAAAAACTGCTTTGATATTTGCTTGGCGAAATTGCTTGATTTTCATCATACATTTCACACAATTATACACCACATTCCTTGTTTCAGTTTTACAGAGTTTAATATTTTTTTACTTGAAAAGACTCCTAGTTGGTACGACAGGGTCACAGACCATTTTCTTGAAAAGGAACGTAGGGCAGAATTTACTTTTAAATAAATAGACAATTTTATGATGTAGGCCGAAAATGAGCTTCCCCTCTCTGACAGACCAGTAGCCGCCACTGGTTTCAAAGTGCGTGTTTTTTGAAAATTATACCGCTATTGTCTCCATGTAAACTACAAAAACGTGAATTTATGAAAAAGGCATTATGTGCATGCCTATCACATGTTCAGTCTATAGGCGTATAAGGTATCTTTACAAAGTGACATCGCCAACTACTGGCCTGGCAGCAGAATGCAGCGTTTTTAGTCATTTTTGCAGATCTGTGTGAACGGGGATTGTTTTGACAATGGTGTCGTCTGTCCGTTTTTAGTACATCGTTGTCATGTAAACATACCCTAAGATTGTCTCTATTACATTGTTACACCAGTAGGTGGTGACATGTGACTGTTAAAAATTATTATTTGTCATTGAATCATTCATTCAAGAGATTTGTTCAAAAATGCTGATTCACCCAGTAATGAAACAAGTTAAGTCTTTATTAGTGAGTCATTGAATCATTCATTCAACTGATTTTTTTGAAAAATAACTCAAATTCATTTTATATTTTTTAAATAGGCTGCAGCAAGTAACATTTTGTTTGACAGACCTGTGCAGACAGCATGTGTTCACCATAATGTCTCATCACATCACCGGACAGCACAAACTCAAGCTGAGGGACTGACAGCAGCGGCAAAGAAGCTCCCAGCAACCGGAAACTCAAATAACTAAGAGAAAGAGAGAGAAAGAAAAAGAGTTTCTACATGTATTTTGGTCATCATGTATATATATATATATATATATAAAAAAATTTTTTTTAAAAATGTTCATTATTGTGCAGTTGGTTAATTTGATAAACACAATCAACACCAATCCAGATGAATGCTTTCTGCTGACAAGATCTTGAAAACATTCTACATAGTTACATTAAAAAAGGATGTATGTGCAATATGTGTCATAATTTTATGCAAAATAACCTTTCATCACATGAAGTAATATCCAGGCATTTCCATATCTGGGTGCATATTAGACACTTAAACTAGCAGGTTAAGGTTTGACTACACATGTAAAACTCACTGTGTGGGTCCAGGCATCTCTGACATCATGCCTTTGATGATGGCTTCAGTCCAGAACATCTCGAAGTTCTCCTCCCGCAGAGACGCCTGCAGCAAGTCCAACGCGACCGGGGGCAGACTGTTCTCTTTCTTCACAGATCGAGCAGCCATCTTTAAAACATTCACTAACCTGGGAAAAAATATATTAATAAAACAATAAAGCACACAAAATACAAGCATGTTTTCAACCTACCATGTATAAAAAAACATTTTAGCTCTTTCAAATAAAATCAACACAAAAAACAAATAAATAAATAATTATTAATCAATCAATAATATTATAAAACAGCGCATATGGAGAAAGAAAGCAAAAAGGAGAGTTCGACACTAACTTCGGCATGTTCTCTTTAGTAATGACTGTTGTGGATCCCAATAATTTCTTCAGTTTTTTGGGTTTGAGCACCGAGGGAAACTTCTGTAGGGCCACTAGGAGGAGCTCCAGCTGCTCGGGGGTGTTGAGGGCGGAGGTCAGGTCTGACTTCAGGGCGCTGAAAAGCACCTCTTCAAACACATCCGTTGATGTCTATACAACAAAACACATTGCAAATAAAACATTACAGAGTTTAATATATGCATTAATATATAAATAATATCATTATTGTATTTATTGAATACAATAATGATAATAATTATGATTATTATTGTTGTTGTTAAATATAACAAATTAATATATACATACTAATGTAATTCTTATTAATATATTAAAATATTATTATAGTGTTTA
>RJVU01026577.1:18218577-18278876 GCA_003731715.1 Anabarilius grahami | reverse complement strand
CACTCACTGTTAATCCACTTAAAAAGCATTATAGCCTATTGGGCCTAACTTATTCCTTCTTTAAATGTCCTTTAATGATTGCTAACAGATGATGACCTTTTTTAACTGGAATGTCAAGACACATTTGGGTCTGATGTCTGATGATAGCATGGTCACAGCAGCAGTGATTCAGAGAACCTCATGCACGCTCTGAAACTCTTACTAGAAATGCTCAGACTGAACCAGCATGACAGTCACTAATAAGGAAGGGCCCCTATAAACCAGGCCTGACCCCCCCATAAGGCTTCAATGGGCCACGGCGGCCTCCCCACCCGAGTCACTGGGAAGGGGCCATTAACAACCTGTGTGTCAGAGTCGGCCCCTCCAAATAAGCATTCATTAGAAGACTTGCCCGAAGTCTTTTTCCACTTGTTTCTTCAAGCTGGATCACATTATTTGAGTGAGCGCCTTTTGCTCCCCCAATTTTCTAGAACTATTTAGATAAAAGATAGCAGGATTTAGTTCCCGTTACTGAATGTTTTTTGTCTCGAAATGACCGAGTGTAAAGGAAATGGAACAACTACTTTGCAAGTGGATGCAATAGGTGTGAAACTAAACAAATGATTTGATGGAGTCAAGGAGCGAGTGGAAAATTTAATGAGGACGCTGAAATCATTGTTTTGTATGAGTGAGTTTTTGAGACTGTCGGTTCAGCCAAACTACTCTTTCAGCTCACAGTCATTTTGGGCTGTTGTAAGTGTTCTTGTAACCAAACAGCATCCACAACGGTAATGATTTCCAAGTGTAACGGGTTGTGGGAAGTTCATATCATCCCACTGGGATACATTATTATAATGGAAAAATAAAACAAAATCCCTCACTCTCATTCATAAGTTGCAGATTCCTTATATTATGCCGAGGGATTCTTTAACTAAATTTCAGGAAGCAGCAAAAATGGCTAGAGCAAATTCTTTTTCTGAAATTATTGTAAAATATTCTCACCAGCCTTGTGTGCTTTTTAATACTATTAACTCCAGTTGCAAATTGTGAGAGATTTTTCAAGTTTTTTATGGATAAAATAGATGGTATTCGCTCTGCAATTGCACCAATGAAGTTAGATTTTGGAGTTGTTGCTGCTTCCTTTGGCTCCTTTAGAGCCTTTAAGATAATGTCACTTTCGGAAATCACTGAGATCATGGGTATGTTACAGGTGGCGGATGAATGGACAAATGGATGGACAGACAGAGAAAATGATGGATGGATGATGGATAGATGGATGGATGGACAGACAGACAGAAAAAATGATGGATGGATAGATGGATGGATGCACAGACAGAATGATGGATGGATGGATGCAAAGACAGAATGATGGATGGATGGATGGATGGATGGATGGATACATTTAAGATAGATGGACGGACGGAATGATGGATGGATGGATAGATGGACAGAATAATGGATGAATAGATGAATGGACAGAATTTCATTGTTTTGAGTTTTATGAACTCACTTTGTTTAACTTAAGTTTAACTGAAACTGGGCTGGGATTTCTATTTCCCAGAATGCTTATATATTTGTGCAAGATTAATGTTAAGTGGGAGATTTAGTGATTAATGTTTCATTATGTTAATTTAGAAGAGTTTCTGTTAATGTGGGTTTTTGGAGAGTTACCATCATGGTGACAAATGGTGTATGCGGCTTGGTTTGAGAGAAGAAGCCTCAGAGCCGTGTGGAATATGTTTATAATGGATGGATGTGAATGGAGACACTTTCTTCAGCTCATACTCGTTGATCCCACTCACTGCCATTATAAAGCTCGGATGCATCAGGATATTTATTAATATATCTCAGATTGTGTTCATCAGAAAGAAGAAAGTCATATACACCTAGGATGGCTTGAGGGTGAGAAAAGCTTGGGGTAATTTTCATTTGAAAGTGAACTAATCCTTTAAGGTTCCACGTACACGTCTTAAGTGTAGAGGTGATCGAGCATTTTCAGTTGTGGCCTCTGATCTTCCTTTTTCTGTGTGTTCTTCGACCTCTCTGCAGATGTTCAAATCACATATTAAGACCTGTTTATACTTACAGGTGTTTGATGTGTAGTTTTATAGGTATTCATTTATGTTTTTTAATTAATTACAATTTTTTTACCATGTTAATTTTCATTTTTTGAGTTTGAAATAATTTTCTTGTACAGCACTTTGATATGCTTTTATGTTGTTGTTTTTTTAAAGTGCTTTATAAATGATTGATTGATTGCTGTATATGTTTTAAATGTAAAATATTTCTAGATTGCATTGTTATTTTAGAATTATTTATATACTATTTTAGTTTTTTGGCTTTTATTTTTATGTTTTCAGGTTATATATTTTCAGGTTTTTATTAATTTATGTCATTTATTACTTCATGTGATTTTTATTTGTCATTTTTAGGTTTAATTTTAACAATTATAAAACTTTTAATTTTAGTTTTTATTTATTTCCAGTTTTTTGAGCTATTCATTTTAGTGCCTCAACTTGAAAAATGGCCGGACCTTAAAATATGCTTTATTTACTCTTGCAAAAACGTCTAATTTTTGTCTTCTTTTGATTTTGGGTTGACCTGAACATTTTATGAGATTCACCCACATTTCTGCTTCTTATTCCTCCAGTCTGGTGAACATGAAACACGGCACAAGCTGCTCTGCAGGAGGATAACAAAATAGATTTTATTTCACAGGAGTTAGAGGTTATCCATTTTATATGCTTTTAATATGTTTTTTTTAGAGTATTTTATTTAAATACAATACAAATAAATAATTTATTTATTTCAAAGCAGTCCAAAAGTTTTTAGAAGATACAAATACATCCCCATATACATCCCCACTATCTTTCTCTGTGCGACGCATGCAGCCTTAGAGCCGCTCCTATAAGATGCTCATGTCCATTAGAAATAAATGTAAGATGTTCTTATATTGAAAAGAGCTTGAAGGAAACTCTTGCACACATAATCCACAATTATAGATCACTTGAATAATGCACAATGGAAATGAAAGCCTTCATTCATGAACTTTGCTCTTTTGAGAATGTTTACCACTGAATATCAGCTGGCATGAGCATAAAGTTGTAATGAGTGCCTTGAACCAAAGAGCAATGAAGGAGCAAGCAAACACTGAACCGCAGCCGCTACAAAGAGTCGCGTGTGGACAAAGTCTTTATCTTCGGTCTCTCTCTCCATCCCGTCAGCATTATACAACAAAAGTCACACCATTATGGGTAAGAAGTGTGTAGCTGTGTTCTTCCTGCGGGTTTTTCTCCCACGCAGAGGCCTTCCGTGAGCGCTCAGACCTACAAACATCTGTCGTTTCTTGTTCTTCCACTCCGCGGATGCGTATGTGTTATACCCGTTCTCCTCGATGCGCTCCTTCAGACGGCAGTTTATACCATAGACTCTCTGAAATGCATGAAACAAAGAGTTTATTACATTTCCTGCCAGGAAAACCAGGTCATACCTGTCATGCTGGTTTTGAAACATGTTGGTCCAACATGGTCTGGTCTACCAGCTCTAACTAGACCTAAAACACTCTGATGAATCATCTAGACCAGCTTTGACCAGAATAACCATTTAAATCTCAGATTTACAATCTAGAATCACTAATCGCTTTATCACATCTTGGTTAGGGCACAATGTTAAAGGATTAGTTCACTAAATTCTCTTCAGATTTAAAATGTCCTGATAATTTACTGACCCTCATGTCATCCAAGATGTTCATGTCTTTCTTTCTTCAGTCGAAAAGAAATTAAGTTTTTGAGGAAAACATTCCAGAATTTTTCTCCATATAGTGGACTTCACTGGGGTTCAACGGGTTGAAGGTCCAAATGACAGTTTCAGTGCAGCTTCAAAGAGCTCTACACGATCCCAGACGAGGAATAAAGGTCTTATCTAGCAAAACAATTGGTCATTTTCTTAAAAAAAAAAAAAATTATATACTTTTTAACCACAAATGCTCATCTTGCACTGCTCTGCGATGTGCCTTTATTCCTCATCTGGGATCATGTAGAGCCCTTTGAAGCTGCACTGAAACTGACATTTGGACCTTCAACCTGTTGTACCCCAGTGAAGTCCACTATACGGAGAAAAATCCTGGAATGTTTTCCTCAAAAACCTTAATTTCATTATGACATAANCTGTCATGCTGGTTTTGAAACATGTTGGTCCAACATGGTCTGGTCTACCAGCTCTAACTAGACCTAAAACACTCTGATGAATCATCTAGACCAGCTTTGACCAGAATAACCATTTAAATCTCAGATTTACAATCTAGAATCACTAATCGCTTTATCACATCTGGTTAGGGCACAATGTTAAAGTGTTAGTTCACTAACTTCACTTCAGATTTAAATTTTCCTGATAGTTTACTCACCCCCATGTCATCCAAGATGTTTATGGCTTTCTTTCTTCAGCCGAAAAGAAATTATGGTTTTTGAGGAAAACATTCCAGGATTTTTCTCCATATAGTGGACTTCACTGGGGTTCAACGGGTTGAAGGTCCAAATTACAGTTTCAGTGCAGCTTCAAAGAGCTCTACATGATCCCAGACGAGAAATAAGGGTCTTATCTAGCGAAACGATCTGTCACATCTGTCAATAAAAAATTATATACTTTTTAACCACAAATGCTCGTCTTGCACTAGCTCTGCGATGCCCCACACATTACGTAATCACGTTGGAAAGGTCACGAGTGACGTAGGCGGAAGTACCGAGCAAGTGTTTACAAAGCGAACGTGCAAAAATTGTCAAACGGCATATACAAAAAAAGGTAAAACAACAATGTCGGATGATTTTGAAGTTGGAGGAGAAAATTAGATTTTTTCACCCTGCCGCAGTACTTCCGCCTACGTCACGTGTGACCTTTCCAACGTGATTACATAATGCGTGGCACATCGCAGAGCAGTGCAAGATGAGCATTTGTGGTTAAAAAGTATAGAATTTTTTTTTTTTTTAAGAAAATTACCAATTGTTTTGCTAGATAAGACCGTTATTCCTCGTCTGGGATCATGTAGAGCCCTTTGAAGCTGCACTGAAACTGACATTTGAACCTTCAACCTGTTGTACCCCAGTGAAGTCCACTATATGGAGAACAAACTTAGAATGTTTTTCCTCAAAAACCTTAATTTCATTATGACATAACATCTTGGATGACATGGGGGTGAGTAAATTATCAGGATATTTTAATTCTGAAGTGAACTAATCCTTTAAAGGTGATGTGTATATTGTATTGAATACTAAAATAATTGAGCTATTTGTACATTTTTTGACTGTGCACTAAGAATCGCAACACAGCAACACTGACTCAACCAAAGGCTTGAGTTTGGGGCGGGGCTACATGTTTGTTTGACCAATGACAGACAGTGCTGCAGGAATTACACACATCACCTTTTCTCAGGAAGTATAGCCTAAAACAGGGGTTTTCAAACTTGGACCCCCAGATATAAAGATTCCTTTGTAGAACGCCTAAAATATAAGCTATATATTTCCATGTATAAAGCCCTATTTATACTGTGAAAAATAACAATAATATAAATATGTCTAAATGTTATATTTCTATGAAGTAACAGAAACATCAACTATGTAAATAGACCATGTCTGAAAATATAATAAAATAATTTAATAATAATTAATATTTTATTTTATTTTACAACAGCACCCCCTTGTGGCTCCCTAAAGATCCCCATAACCCCAGTTTTAAAAAACCCCTGGACTAAAATACACGTGTAGGTGGACGTTTGGTGCAGGACACTCACCGCTCCATACAGTTCTCCCCTCTTACTGATAGCCAGGTAAAGGTTACTGCTGAGACCTCTGACGGCAACGATCCCAACATCCACTGACGTGATCTCCAAAATACCTGAAATACACAACACATTAACAATTAATGGAAAAATACAAAGGCTTTCATTTGAAACAGAGCAAAGCCTGCTTGAATTAGTTTTTATATATTACTATTTAGGTTGAATTTGAACAATTTGAACACTTTTCATTTCAGTTTTAGTACAGCCGAGGGGGGCAGCCGTGGCCTAATGGATAGAGAGTCGGACTTGTAACCCAAAGGTCATGGGTTCGAGTCTCGGGTCCGGCAGGGATTGTCGGTGAGGGGAGTGAATGTCCAGCGCTCTCCCCACCCTCAATACCACGACTGAGGTGAGACCCTTGAGCAAGGCACCGTACCCCCAACTGCTCCCCGGGCGCCGCAGCAATGGCTGCCCACTGCTCCGGGTGTGTGTTCACGGTGTGTGTGTTCACTGCTGTGTGTGTGCACTTGGATGGGTTAAATGCAGAGCACAAATTCAGAGAATGGGTCACCATACTTGGCCACATGTCACTTCACTTCACTTCAGTGTTAGCTTGAAACCACCCTATAATCGAGGTGGTGGATTTTGCATGAAAAAACACTTCTCACATTTTCTTCAGCAATTGTAAAAACATTTACACTTTTCCCGTTCCTCAATAAGGAATAACATTTTTGGGGAACAAAACAAACAATGTGTGCATTTCTGTGAAGAGGTCAGAGGTGAAATTGCAGTTTTGTTTGACCTTTGCTCACTTGCAGGTTTTAATTCAGTTCTCAACGCAACACACACACACTCTCTCTCTCTCTCTCTCTCTCACATGGGAGCATGTGACACCTGGTTATCAGACTCTGATAACCCCAGTGGCTGCGGGTGTGAACCCTGGGGCTGGAGTTGCGGGGGGTTTGCTGCGGCTGGCCTTTGATCAGCGTCAAAGTGTCGAAAGATGCTTCTATCATGACAGCTAAGGTTGCTGCTCAAAACAGTTCTGCTGCTCCCCTACGAAGAGGAAGACTGGATGTGCACAGGATAAATGCTTCCTCAGTACAGATACCCACGGATCTGTGATTACTAAAACACTTCTGTTCACTGTGGGCACTTATAGTCTGTGTGGCATTTGGTTATGTTAAATGGGTTTAAATTTTTTTTATGTGATACTGTATATCAGTGAGCGCATCATCACTATCAGTCAATATTTGTGTTTTTCTTAATTATCGGTGTCAGTTTGATAATGGAGGCAGATCATATTAAGGCAGATATTAAATAATACTGAATTAATGATTAATGATTATGAAGATAAAATAAATCCTGAATATAAATTATTTTATCTTTTAAAATATAAATGACAGATAAAATGAATATTTAATATTATAAATGTGTATATATACATAGAGTATATACACGCATATACACATATATTAACAAACTTTTATGTTAGATGCGACTAATCACGATTAATCGATTTGACAGCACTACGTATATATATATATATATACAAAAGTTTGTAAATGTGTACATGTGTGTATATATATGTATATACACACATACATAGCTGATAATGCATCTAATACATTTTGTAAATATGTAATATGTCTACATGTGTGTGTGTATATATACACATATTATATATTTAAAAACATTTGTTAGATGCGATTAATCGATTTGACAGCACACACACACACACACACACACATATATATATAGAGATGCATGACAGTGTTTAAATGAAAATTATACACTTTAATAATATAATTTTTCTTTTATATAATATAATATAATGTCATTGTCAAACTTAATGATAATTGGTTGGCCAAATTTTCTCTAATTATATGTCAGAATTTCTCCATTTGTTGTCCCTTTCTCATGTTTATGAGAAACAATTTAGATAATAAAGAGAACTCATAGTGATTACTTTTCCCCAATTCAAATCTTTTTTTTAAATTTTACGTTTCAAAGTACTAAGCAGTTATCCGTTTTCAACTGTACTTGTCTAATTTCACTTGTGTATTTCACTTGTTGTTTCACATGTAAAATTCAAAAACTTTTGTGTGTTTAAGACAATTAAAAAAAGAAATTGGCAATCAAATGGCTTTCGGTCATAACACAAAAAATTCAGACAACATTTTGCATGTGCAAATGTGTCCGCAGGTAGTGTCAGTGTGTGCACTCATCTATCCGTGTACGTGTGTGTTTGTGCGCGTGTGTGTGTGTGAGCGCGTGTGAAGTGGCTCCATTGGGGTCTCGGGTTGCAGGTATCAAGTGAGACGGTAAAACTATCTGAGTGCTCTGTGTCCTCTCAGCGCTGGGATGAAAGCATGAAAGGAAGGAACGACACAGACAGGATGACAGTGAGACGGATTAGAGAAGCTTCAATGATCAGTGATCAAAGATGAGAGCGTCACCAGGCTGAAGCCTACTGCAAAAAGCTGAATGAAGCGCTCTCACACACACACACACACACACACACAGGCACACACACATTCAGACTCAAACTACCAACAAGTTCATGTGAAATTAAACATGCATGTCAGCCTGCCATATGTTTGTACCACACACACACACGCACACACACACAAACCAGAATCACACAGGTAAATCCCAGGTAAAGATACCCTAGTCAAAAGTCGACTGAAACCATTTTATTTAAAGGCTGATGCTTAAATACATGCAAGAAAATGCTATAAACTGTGGCTATATATAAAGTTCTTTACAAGACTACTTTTTATGGATGATTTTGAGCAGATAAGAAAAGAAAAGCAGCCAATAGTTACTAAAACCATCTGAAATAAAATTAACACTAACAACTAACAAAATGGCAAAAACAAACAACAAAATTGCTAAAACTTTAACCAAATTTAAAGTGAAAACATGAAACAAAAATAAAATCGAATTCAAACAATTAATAAAAACTATAATAGTATCTTAAAATTAATAAAATAGCAAAAATAGTAAAATGCTATTTGGTATTTGGTAATTGTTTTAACCCAGCGAATGGGTAGTTTAACCCAGCAATTGAGTTGTTTTAACCCAGCGAATGGGTAGTTTAACCCAGCAATTGGGTTGTTTTAACCCAGCGAATGGGTAGTTTAACCCAGCAATTGAGTTGTTTTAACCCAGCGAATGGGTAGTTTAACCGAGCGAATGGGTAGTTTAACCCAGCAATTGGGTTGTTTTAACCAAGCGAATGGGTAGTTTAACCCAGCAATTGGGTTGTTTTAACCCAGCGAATGGGTAGTTTAACCCAGCGATTGTGTTGTTTTAACCCAGCGAATGGGTAGTTTAACCCAGCGATTGAGTTGTTTTAACCCAGCGAATGGGTAGTTTAACCCAGCGAATGGGTAGTTTAACCCAGCAATTGGGTTGTTTTAACCCAGCGAATGGGTAGTTTAACCCAGCAATTGGGTTGTTTTAACCCAGCGAATGGGTTAAATGTTTGCCCAACCTGCTGGATAGTTTTATTTAACTCAACTATTGGTTTAAAATTGCTGTATTGCTTGTTTAAAATGAACAAAGTATGTTGAAAATTAACATTTATTAATAAGTTTAATAAAGAATAATTAATAAATGTTCACCCTTTGATTATTATTGTTGTCTCTGGTAATTATGTTTCCAACCTATTTTGGGTTCATTATAAGCCAGTCATATAGTCATTTTTAAACAATAGTTGAGTTAAATAATTCTACCCAGCAGGTTGGGCAAACATTTAACCCAGCCGGTGGGATTTGTCCATTTTTAACTTGGGGTGTTTTTGACCGAGCATTTTTAGAGTGTATATGTTTAAGAAGCATCCTAAGATGCCCCTCTGATGAATGTCCAGAGCTGGTCTCTAGACAAAGAAGAAGCTCAAATATAACAGTTTTTGCATGTTTTGGTCACTATATATTTCCCATACCTCCATTTGTGTTATTTCACAGTTTTGATGACTTTACTATTTCACAGTTTTGATGAGTTTTACTGAAATGACAAAAACAGCACTAATTTCTACACAGAGCCTCGCTTTGAAGTTCCATGTCAGTGAGGCCACACTTAACTAACCACAAAAGAGAGCTGGGAGAACAAGCCAAGCCATTACAGTAAATGTGTTTGTACTCTAACCTCCATTTAAAGCATACAAGCCAAACACCTGCGAGAGCGACCGAAACGGAGAAAAACCTCAGCAGATGTCAGGCAGCGCACCAGGAGGTCAAGTTTAAACTGAGCCTTATTTGCCCGGTTTGTCTTTGCGCGCTGTTGTTTTCCCGAGCGTGTCATGCTCTGCTGCATGTTACTAAACGTTGCGTCTTTGGCTTGCAGTTGTTTGCCCAGACGTGCATTTTCCACAGTGCTCTGCCAAAGCTGGCCGTGCTTTTTGCACTGGCATGATGATGTCTGGGGCCTAAAAAAGCTAAATAAACAGGCGTATTTTCTGAGATTACAAAACAGCATTGCACCAGTCATTGCATCATGCCTATTTGTCAGTGATATCGAGGCGCTTGCGTTGATTTTATTGTGTTGTTGGAGTTGTGAAGCATCTGCGGCACACATGGCAGCGATCTCACACCGTACTGGTGGTCTCCTGTACGTCCGGCTCATGCCTGAAGCGTCCTGACTGCTTCCTGCGACAACTACAAAGAGGATGTCTGAAGACATGATAGTAGACTATGGTTTAGACGCAACAAATAAACCATTCTGTCGTCGCTGATATTTAGTCTTTCCTTGCATATGAAGGAATACACAAATGGGCTAAATAAGTACTTCAAAGAAAGCCAGTATGTATGTTAAAAATATATGATTTACCATAGTATATGTTGAAAAGAAACTGTATTTCTAAGCTACTCCAATGCATTTCAAAAAATAACATGCAAGAACACTGTAAAAAATTATTTTTCAAAGTTGTGAATAAGATTACGGGAGTTTGTTTTACAAGACAAAACTATTTCAATCTTTCTACTTCAAAATTTCATATTTAATTCAATTTGTTACTTAATAGAATGCTGCAGGGATGACGTGAAAACCCGGAAGACTAATTCGCCACTGGTTCCTTTCGAGATTTTACTATGGGGTTTTATAATCGTTTTTTTTAATGGTAGCTTTTATTTTCTAAAATTAAAAAAAAGTTACTTTTTTCTCAGAATTGCGAGTTTATATATCACAATTCTGACTTTATAACTCCCAATTGTGACTTTATATCACGCAATTCTGACTTTATATCTTGCAATCTGTAACCAGTAATTGCGAGTTTGTATCATGCAATTGTGAGAAAAAAGTAAAAATTGTGAGATAAAAAGTCGCAATTACCTTTTTTATTTTTTATTCAGTCAAGTCAAGTCAAATCAAATTTATTTATATAGCGCTTTTACAATTGGTAATTGTTTCAAAGCAGCTTTACATATTTGGTGGAAACAAGCTTCCATAGTTTTTCGATTTATGTGTAAAATAAAGCCTGTGGTAAACATAAATTGGCTACACTTTGACGTTTTGTTCTACAATGTAAATGACACCATAGCGAAAATGCAAATTTTTAAGCAGTTATGTTCATTTTTGAAAACGTACATTTTTAATAAGTTACTAGATAAGACAGTTTGGGGTGTGAGTGTGTGCAGTGTAAAGCCCTGGGTGTACTTCATTTTTTTGCACGTACGCTAGTGTACACACACAGTCAAACACACAGTCTTGCAAAGTATACTTCACTCGACTCGTACGCATACACAGTTGTTCGACGAATGCGCCGTTTTGAGCAATCTCTCGCCACGAGTTACAACCCGTATGAACATCTTTGTATTCTTTCATGCTATAGTTGTATAAATTGAGGGTACTTTCTAACCTCTTCACAAAATCTCTCGTTTGTGTAGGCCTCCATTGTCGCTGTAGCTTGCATGTGTTCGTCTGTTCTGTTTATGCATTTTTTCTTTGACTACCTTGTGAATCGACGCCCCCAGGGCACGGTTGCCACCTTGTGATAAACAAATTACTGTAAAAAAATATTAAAATGCACACGTGCGACCTCCGAGTACACGCGGTTACGAAAATCCGGCGGTTCGCGTACAGTACACGCATACTCTTCTAAAGAAGAAATTCACGTCACTCACACTGTACGCTGACCCTCGCGTATACATAAAAAATGAAGTATATTTTGGGCTTCAGTTGTTGAGCAAAACGTCAAAGCATCGTCAAGTTATGTTTACCAAAGGCTTTATTTTACTCATAAATTGAAAACCCCCACTATAAAACCCCATTGGAAAATCGTCATACCTGCACCACTCTATTAATTACGAAAAGGTTCTCTCAAATGTTCTTCCAGTAACGTTGATAGAACGTTTGTTGAAAGTTATCAGGTCATTAACAATATTATCAAAACATTAGCACAATAATGTTATTTATACATCATTTATGGAATGTTTTTCTGAAACATTTTATTTGGACGTTAGTCTAATGTTTTGATAACATTACTACTTCTCTCACACTTACTTCACTACATACTTTTTTAGATGGTTCGGAGAACATTCAAAAGTCACTTTATATTGATGGTCCCCTTTAGACATTCTGTCGGCTGTAAGTAACGTAACACCAATGCATGCCAACTGACTCTCTTTAGAGTATTAGTAGACTGTCTGCTTAATATCTGCTAACACTTTATTTGATGCTTCTCAACAGACTATAACCCAGCAAGCAATTTTGCATTTAAAAATAGCCGTCCAAACACAGCCCTGACGTCTATGGCTAAAACAAGGCAAAATTTGGGCTGTCAGTGAAAATTTAATAGGTTTCTTACCATAGCCCAAGAATCATGTCAAAGAAATGTTGAATTTGCTTACATGTTGGAATATCATACATCTCGCAAGTTCAAGGTTATTTTGGCTAGAAGTGGGCTACTCATAGCCAGACTATATCAGGTCTAGAGTTGACCGAGACGGTGAAATGACGGCTATTGCTTGCTGGGAAGTAATTTTGCAAGTACATGTCAACTTATCCTACTAAACCTAACCATACCCTTACAGTCTACTAACACTTAACTAATACTCTAATGAGAGTTAGTCGACATGTAGGTGCAATGTTACTTATATAGTCAACATTATGTCTAAAGGGGACCATCAAAATAAAGTGTAAACATTTACATTTTGAACATTTAGAAATAGTGCTTTCATAATTTCTTAATGAGAATGTTCTTGGAACTAATTTTTGTTCAAGCCTAATTTTTTACCCAAGTGACATAATCCGATGCACAATTATTCAGTAAACATCACTGTCTGTTTGTTTTGCTAATTGGTCTTTTTAGAGTGGTTTAGTTAGAATGAGCCCTTATTAGCATCAAACACTGTTCCAGTCAGACAGAGAGCAGACTTCTGCTTTATCAAACAGGATCAGGATACACGTGGGACAGCTTTACACTGGAATCCCCATAAAAGCTCATAAATCTGTTGGAGTCTCTCACAAGGACAGACCAGACGCTGAGTTAAACACCCCCACTGCGCTATAATCATTAGTCGGATTCAATTCCCCAAGATTTTTACATACAATTCAATTTGCCATGCTCAATGTAGGACACCAGCAAAGTTGTCGTTTTCATTTCTGACCTTTTCATTATACTGTTGAAAAGTTTGGGGTCGGTTGTTAAAGGATTAGTCCACTTTTAAATAAACTTTTCCTGATAATTTACTCACCCCCATGTCATCCAAGATGTTCATGTCTTTCTTTCTTCAGTCGAAAAGAAATTAAAGTTTTTGATGAAAACATTCCAGGATTATTCTCCTTATAGTAGACTTCAATGGGCACCAAACGGTTGAAGGTCAAAATTAGTTTCACTGCAGCTTCAAATTGTTCAACACGATCCCAGATGAGAAATAAGAGTCTTATCTAGAGAAACCAGTGCTCATTTTCTGAAAAAAATTTAAAAATATATAAGTTTTAACCTTAAATGCTCATCTTGAACTAGCTCTCTTCTTCTTCTCCTCTATTTGAATTCCAGCAATGTAGACAATGCTAAGCGTAATACTGCCCTCCACTGGCCAAAGTTTGAACTAATTGTTATATACTATTGAACTAGCACATTGCATATAAAAAATTAGTTCAAACTTTGGCCTGTGGAGGGCAGTATTACGCTTAGCAGTGTCTACACTGCTGGAATTCTAATAGAGGAGAAGAAGAAGAGAGCTAGTTCAAGATGAGCATTTCTGGTTAAAACTTATATAATTTTCAATTTTTTTCAGAAAATGAGCGATGGTTTCACTAGATAAGACCCTTATTTCTCATCTGGGATCGTGTAGAACAATTTGAAGCTGCAGTGAAACTAATTTTGACCTTCAACTGTTTGGTGCCCATTCAAGTCTACTATAAGGAGAAAAATCCTGGAATGTTTTCATCAAAAACTTTAATTTCTTTTCGACTGAAGAAAGAAAGACATGGACATCTTGGATGACATGGGGGTGAGTAAATTATCAGGAAAAGTTTATTTAAAAGTAGACTAATCCTTTAATGCTATTTTAATGAAAGAAGTCTCTTCTGCTCACCCAGGTTGCATTAATTTGATAAAAAAAAACAGTAAAATCAGTAATATTCTGAAATATTATTACAATTTAAAAGAACTGTTTTCTACTTGAATATATTTTCAAATATTCATGTGATGCAAAGCTGAATTTTCAGCATCATTACTCCAGTCTTCAGTGCTCAAGAAACATTTCTTATTATTATCAATGTTGAAAACTGCTTAATATTTTTGTGGAAACTGACACTTTTTTTTTTTCAGGATTCTTTGATGAATAGAAAGCTTAAAAGAACAGCATCTATTTGAAATAGAAATATTTTGTCTTTACTGTCATTTTTGAACAATTTAACGAGTCCTTGCTGAATAAAAGTATTAATTTATTTTGAAAAATCATACTGATCACAAACATTTCAACGCTGGTGTACATAAAGCATGTTCTTTTTTTACACTACTGTAATGATATTAGACTTTTGTAGTGATATTTCTTTTAGCATTACATTAAACTAATGACCTGCATCTAACATTATCCAAATTGTACATTTTTGAAATGAGCTGTTGAAGTTTTGCATCATTTTTGAACGATGTCACACCCCTCACAGACCCATTGTTTCTGTTTTTCCCCATCTAACAGATGTCTTTTCAAACGTGTGACATCATTCAGAAGCACCTCAAAGGGCAGTGTTTCCCAAATCATGTCTTGCCTAAGGACAGCATCACTACTGCAGTATCCATTTCCACGAACACTGGATCTGTGCTATAAAGACTAGTGTAATTTCACCCGCTGAGGATTATTCTTTTGTCAGAGCCCATTGCTGAATGTGAAAGACGCTCACCTTTGATGTGTCGCTGGTGATATTCACATCACGCCATTCATGAAACTCTGCCTGCAGACTAACAGTAGCCGCTCTGTTTCTCAATCGGATGTATCCGTAATGTTGTAAATCACGCTCAGGATGTGATGCACTGTTCAAAATATGTCACAATGTAAAATGCTGTCATTTATTGACTAATTAATCGCACATTTTTCTGTAATCGCGATTAATCGCACATAACATTAAAGTTTTTAATATATTTTTATATTGTAATACTTTCACATTGGATCTCCAGATTAATAAACAATATAAACACAGTATATTTTAAATATTTGTTTAATGGCATCTTTTTAAGCACTATGAATGAAGGCCAGTGTCTCTATTAAATTATTTTTTTTCTCAATTTTAGCCATTAATTAGACTTTAGTCATTCAGCTTTACAGTATAATTGAAAGCTATCAATTTTAACATTTAATTGGCTTTAATATAGATGAATCCTTATTAAAGTGACAAAAGTCATTCAGTCAAGAGCAGTGAGTGACTTTCTGTTTGTTCTTTGATTAACATTAATGACAGACATCACAGCAGCAGGTTTATTAGGCTGCTGTCACTTTAAGACCTGCCACACATGACCCGGATCTGACAACTATTTTCTCACAACTCTTTACTTTCATTTCACTTTTTAACTCATTTAAGACTGTACCCACGAGCATACTAAACAAAGGGGCATTTTGACATCATTTTGTGTGTTCAAGCGGCTATATTGATTGAAAATGCTTTGGTCAAAATTGTTGCACTTTATAGAGACATTCCATAGGAAAGTAAATTACCAATAAAATCTCTTCAATATCTCAATTGTTTTTCATATAGACAGAATTTAGAGGTTAAATTGAGGTTGGGATCAAAAAGATTTTATGTTTTGAAAGAAATTAATACTTTCATTGACCAAAGATGCATTAAATTGATCAAAAGTGACAGTAAAGACATAATGTTACAAAAGATTTATATTTTTGCTGTTACTTGGAACTTTCTATTCATCGAAGAACTATCTATTCATTATGGTTTCTGCAGAAATATAAAGCAGCACAACTTTTTTCAACATTGATAGTAATAAGAAATGTTTTGAAATTAAATGAATGATGACACTGAAGACTGGAGTAATGATGCTGAAAATTTTGCTTCGCATCACAGGAATAAACTACTTTTTAAAATATATTAAAATAGAAAACTGTTGTTTTAAATTGTAATAATATTTCTAGTGCGGTCAAATCAATTAATCGCGATTAATCGCATCTAATATAAATGTTTGTGTGTGTATATATATATACACACACACACACACACACACATCTATTATATATTTACAAACTTTTATGCTAGAAGCGATTAATTGCGATTAATTGATTTGACAGCGCTAAATATTTCACAATATTACTGTTTTTACTGTATTTTTGATCAAATAAATGCAGCCTTGAGCATGAGTCTTCTTTAAAAACATTAAAAACTATCACCGAACCCAAACGTTTGAAAACTATAGTGTACAATGAAGTTTTCTGCTTCTCAAATAGTTCACCCTTGAGTATCAACAGTGACTCAAACTGTTTTTCTGATCAGATTTGCTCAAGATACTGAACCTGCAATCAAAAGTCAGAGATCTCAATATGAATTCAAATTCAGCTGAGAGCAAATGATCTGAGCTGCTCCACATTCATTGTACAACTCTGCTTATGTCAACAATTGTTTCATTTGTGTCTATTTTTACTTCTAGGATAAACATCTGAGATGAAGTCGATATCTTCGAGCAGTAACACTTTCCTCTGGGATTACATGTTGATCACTGTCACATTTGTTTTGCTCGTTCTCACCATCTTAACCAAATGTGACGTTTCAGCCTCTCATGAGGCTCTTTAGGGCTAGTTAAAACTGAGAGCAGTTAAGTGAGAACATGTGTATTACTGCTGCTGTTCCCGATACATGTCCACACACACACACACACACATACAGAGAGAGAAAGAGAGAGAGAGAGACGCACACATATTCTTGTACATCTATCTTTGTGAGGACATTCATTGACACAATGCAAGCTCTTTACCCTACCCCTACCCATAACTTAAAATTAAAATCAGAGGGAAATGATAGGTGAATAACACTGATGTAGAAGCATCTAACCCTGGTTGTAAGCCTAAACTTGACATAAACTGTAAACTTCTCCTTCAAATCTGATTGGTTGTTTGGAACGTTCCAGGATCAACAAAGATGGTGATCCAGGAACATGTTGTACTTGGTGAAATCAGGTTCACACACAACTAAGTGCCAAACCCAAACCTTTACCCTAAACCTAGCCTTAACCTAACTATAATAGGGATGCACGATATATCGGCCACCATATCGGTATCGGCCCAATAAGAAAATTTGGCCAATACATTAAAGCCGATAAATAATGGATTATATCTTTCAGCTGAGACCCTTTAGATGCGCACTGTTCACCATTATGGTTTTGAATTGCTTGAAATATGATTGAAATCACTTCAATAAGGAAAATACAGTTAAGTGCAACATGTGCAGCAAAAGTCTGTCATATAAGCTGCATAAAATTATAATGAGAACATTATAATTGTGGTGCTTGGGACATGGCTTTTAATGGTGAAAATTTTGTCTTTGTAATCAGGTGCTCAAAAATTATATAAAAATTTGGATTTAGATTTATCTTCCGTTATTGGTATCAGGCAAAATTTTCATACCGGTGCACCCTAAATTATAATCTTAAAACCAAGTCTTGACTCTCAAACAGGCCTTTAAAGGGCTCTCAGCAAGTGGGGACCGGCCAAAATGTCCTCATTTTACTCTTTTTGTCCTCACTTTGATGGTCTAGAACTCAAACCGGTCCACACAAAGATAGTTGTACAAGTATGCAAACACACACACACAAACACACTGTGCTGTACACCGCTTAAATTAGATACCAACTTGTAAATAAATGAGCTGTGAAATTTGAAGACAGAGTTAAAATGGCACACAGCTTTTGAGAAATTACGTTTTAGTTTAATAATAAAATGCTTTTTCCAACGCATATTTGCTAATATTAGAGCTTACTCATGCAAAACGTGCTTGACAGTGCATTTCTGATTGCTGGGATGTTCTAAATGTGGTTGCTAGGTGGTTGCGAGTGGTTTATAGGTGGTTGTAATTTTGTGGTTGCTAGGGTGTTTTGTGTCTGTTGTTTTATCACAGATGAGGCTATCAGAAGGAAACTGACACGTGCACACACACACACACACACAGAGAGAGATCTGACAGACATTTCCTCTCAACGCCTGATCACCTCTGAGGGCTTGATTACATGTTTACACAGTCAGATGTCACAGTGATGTCTGACGCTACACAAACACACATTGCCCCCTAACAGGGACAACTCAAGCACCCGGTACATTTCCATGCTGATCTCCAATGACCTAACATTACATGACAATCAAAGTGTCCACTTTCTTAAATGTTTAAAAAAGTTTTCAAAGTATTTTTTTACTGAAGAAGCTAAGGAGGTTCAGATCAAACTTTTATTTCTCAGAGGTTGCTCCTTTATAGCTCAAGAGACTTTCCAATATGTTTCATCTAAAGAAGTCCTTGATTATGATTTTACTTTTTTAACTTTAGTTAGTGTGTAATGTTGCTTTTTGAGCATAAACAACATCTGTAAATTTACGACGCTCAAAGTTCAATGCAAAGGGAGATATTTTATTTTACAGAAATCGCTTTTTAAGGACTACAACAAATGGCTGGTAGGGACTACAACACGATTCTTCCCGGGTTGGTGACATTACAACCCCAAAATTTACATAAACCCCGCCCCCGAGAACCCACAACAAAGGGGGTGAGGCCATGTTGGGCTGCTTTAGAGAAGAGGAAGAGTTGTTGTAGTCGAGTGTTGTTATCATGCCGTCATTTTACGCCGGACTGCTTCACATTCAACGCTGGATTTGCACAAAAGATTAACATGACGGCACATGCTAGTCGATGAGTTGAATCAACTCCACATCAACTACATAAATGTATCCACTAACCATTCAGAAATGTCCAGTTTCATTCTAAAAGTTGTAACTTCTTCCTGAGTCTCTCTATCAGTGTCGACTCCGGTTTGAACAGTGTAAGTCTGAACACCTTTACTGACAATCCTCATTTTGGCTGCGTGAGATTCTCCAGCTTTGTTGTTGTTGAGCAACCGAAGTGTGAGCTGTTAAAGCTCCGCCCTCTTCTGGAAAGCGGTCGGGAGCAGCAACTCATTTGCATTTAAAGNCATTCTAAAAGTTGTAACTTCTTCCTGAGTCTCTCTATCAGTGTCGACTCCGGTTTGAACAGTGTAAGTCTGAACACCTTTACTGACAATCCTCATTTTGGCTGCGTGAGATTCTCCAGCTTTGTTGTTGTTGAGCAACCGAAGTGTGAGCTGTTAAAGCTCCACCCTCTTCTGGAAAGCGGTCGGGAGCAGCAGCTCATTTGCATTTAAAGGGACACACACAAAACCCAAATAGGAGCAAATTTGACAAGCTATAATAAATGATCTGTGCGGTATTTTGAGCTGAAACTTCACAGAGACATTCTGGGGAAAAGGGGCATTATAGGTCCCCTTTAAAGATCTGTATAATAACGTTAGTATTTCCATTCATTTTAATGTTTAATGTTTACATCTTGTGAAATAATAGATCCTCTTTAAGACTTTTTAAAAAGATTTTCCTCCTAAAAGAAGAATAGTTGTCATACAGTAAAATGACTGTAAAATGAATGTGGAGCAGCTCATGAAGGAATTTAAAGAGAAATCTTAAAGAGCTCTGACTTTTGATTGCAGTCTTTGGTATCTCAGACACTTTGAGACGTTGTTGAGATCTCTTCTGAAACTCAAGAGGAGACACGTGTGAGATTACTGTCAAGAGAACAATCTGAGAAGCAGCAGACATCTCACTGCGTTATATAGGAGAAACAACTGAGACTTTAAAAAGAAAGTTTGATTATAAAAGCACCAGACACAAACAAACAAACAAAAAAAGCTTCTGAATCAAGATGCCCCGTGGCCTTGAAAAGGAAGGGATGTCAGTGTGAGACACCAGACAAACACAAACACACACACGCAGAGGAAACAGGAAGACCCTTATCTGCACATGGGCTCCATATGAGCAATGGCTAATTAACTTGTTCTGTGTAAAACACCGAAAAAACAATGTGCATTTCACTGATGGGCTCATAATACATGAAAACAAACCAAACACTATCTAATAACAGATACTTGACTCTGTTAGAGATATGTAGCCATTGAAAGCACAAGCGTAACTCTTGATCATGTTATAAAGAATGTTTTTCCTTTGCTGCGTCAAGGGGAAACATTTACAGCAATATGTGGGTTAATTGCTCTCAGATTTCTGGGTGTCAGCAGGACACAATTATGCATTTAAACAGATATTACAGTCAATAGCACCATTCCTTAACGGCCCATTAATTTTGTTTGTTTTATTAGAATAGCTAATTTCATTTATGGGGTTTAAATATTAGTGTTATTATTCTTGCGTGGTTCATTAAGACAGAACAGCCTCCACCCTGAATTCGCATCAGGTGTTTTGCTTAGAAATCATTCAAAGTCTACTGACATAATTTGCTAACAATTTCATTGAGTCATTAACAAATATTGCAGCCTATAATGATAAAACATTCAAATAGAAATGTCATAACTTTTGATTCATATGTGAATGCACATCAGGCAATCTAAAAATGATCTAATTTAATGATTAAAGTATTTATAATGTGTTATAATATTCCTAAATTGATTATAAAACAATTAATTTCATGTCACATTGTTCAATATTTTTACCCAATGACTCAATCAATTTAGGAATAACACATACTTTTATCATTAAATTAGGTAATTTTTATCTCATGTGCATATATATTAGTGCTGTCAAATTGATTAATCATGTGTGTGTGTGATATATAGATATATAAACACACGTATATTTAATACTTTTTCCAAGTCATTTCAATTGTAAAAAGTGTCCCACTCATATATATACACTACCGTTCAAAAGTTTGGGGTCAGTAAGATTTTTTTTATGTTTTAAAAGAAGTATCTTCTGCTCACCAAGCCTGCATTTATTTGATTAAAAATACAAACAAAAACAGTAATATTGTGAAATATTATTCCAATTTAAAACAGCTGTTTTCTATGTCAATATACAGTAAAGTGTAATTTATTCCTGTGATCAAAGCTGAATTTTCAGCATCATTACTCCAGTCTTCAGTGTCACATGATCCTTCAGAAATCAATCTAATATGATGATTTGATGCTCAAGAAACATTCATTATTATTATCAATGTTGAAAACAGTTGTGTACAAATTTTTTTCAAAATTCTTCGATGAATAGAAAGTTCAAAAGAACAGCATTTATTTAAAATAGAATATTTTCTAACATTATAATTGTCTTTACTGTAACTTTTGATCAGTTTAACTCATCCTTGATGAATAAAAGTATTGATTCATTTTATTTCTATCCCCCAAAAATAAAATTTAAATTCTTACTGACCCCAAACTTTTGAACGGTAGTGTTTAATGTTACAAAAGATTTAGATTTCAGACAAATGCTGTTCTTTTGAACTTTCTATTCATTTCGAACTTTCTATTCATCATAGCATCATGAAATAAAAATGTAAATAACTGTTTTCAACATTGATAATAATCATAAATGTTTATTGAGCATCAAATCATCATGAAGGATCATGTGACACTGAAGACTGGAGTAATGATGCTGAAAATTCAGCTTTGAATCACAAGAATAAATGACACTTTACTGTATATTGACATAGAAAACAGCTGTTTTAAATTGGAATAATATTTCACAATATTACTGTTTTTGTTTGTATTTTTAATCAAATAAATGCAGGCTTGATGAGCATAAGATGCTTATTTTAAAACATTAAAAAATCTTACTGACCCCAAACTTTTGAACGGTAGTGTATACACACACACACACACACACACACAATTAAAAGAGCTCTAAAGTACTTTCAAACCATTAGAAACCTCGTTAAACTTTAGATATTTTCATATATATTTTTTTTTTTTTTTTTTTAAAGGCTACATGTAGCCTATGTTAGGCAATTAGTGGAGTTATTCTAAACGGGTTTAAATCTATATATTCATATAATTCTTATTATTATTCACAACAGGACACATAACTTCCATTATATGATTGTATAGATGATTAGTAGCTACCAGTAAGTGTAGCCTACATTCAAACAATTTAAATGTACATTTTACGAGTTAATAAAACTATAAACTATGCCTTTAAACATGATTAATAGCTATATTTTCAGACGGATTAGTTGTTGTACACGTGATAATGTTCACGGAGACGCGCGAAATTAAACTTCACATCACGATGTTGTTTTTTTGGCCATTATTACCGACGTGATTCTGAATAAACTGAACGTATTATGAGGTAACTCACTGGAGGGATCGTCTTTTCTCTTGGTGCCGTTGACTCTCCCGTCCTTCCCGACCCTAAGGAAGAACTTCTGGAAGGAGAAGAGTTTCCGCTGGCGCACGTCTCCCTGGAGGTGCACGTAGCTGCGCACATGCCGGCCGGAGGTGGAGGTCGAGGCGGATGAGGAGTTGTCGACCCTGAGCGCCCGCTGCACGGGACATGCGCTGCCACAGGTGACCGAGACGGCGAGAAGATAGACAACACACACCGACCAGCATACAGACACACTGTTACTCACTGTCCATCTCCTCATGGTACTCCTCATGGAACATGCTGCTCAGTGAATGTGCATGGATGCCTCTCGCTCCAGAGAACTCCACATAAGACCAGTGAAGAAACCATGAAGTTGTGGAATTAGGCTGAGGAGCAAGTCTGTGAAGCTTCTGATGGTGAGATAGAGTGCTTTATTAATCCCATTTGGGAACCATTATCATGAAAACACTTATTCCTTCTGCGTTTCCAGGGAATGCACGTCAGAACGACCCTGTTCCTGGCATCCTGTCTCCTGATGTGATCTCCTACCTCCAGGATGGTCATAGAAATGCTGCTGTCTCTCTCTCTCTCGGTTCCTCACCCCTCCCTACTCCTGTCTGTCATTCTACGTCCCTGCCTCCATTCTCACACTCGTGAGGGGCAGCGTTTGCCCCTCCTCGCTGTGAATTCCCTAGGTGCGGGGTTTGTCTGATAGGGGCTTTTGTGAATGGCTGTTATCTGGAGCTCTTTGATAGTGGACTAGGAAAAGAGCACAGACGCTTGAAAAGATGAACAAACCTAACCAGAGGCCACTCTTGATTGGTCCCATCTGATGATAAGAAGCTTTTAGTTTGATAATGTTTCGGAATCATCATGTTTTGTCTTTTCTTTTGGTCGTGGATCATGTCCCTTTCACCTCGGATAATATCCTGAGGTCTAAAGACATTGGTTTTGTCTGTTACACATTATTATTCTGTGGAACGGGTTTACGAATTTATTACTTTATCAGAGCCACAGGCGTTTAATTAGGAATCTAAAGCAAGCAATCTAGTTCAAAAAGTCACAAAACTTCTAAATTGTCGTCTAAACAAGAAATTCAAATTACAGAAAGATTCTAAAAGCTTCTTAAGAAGATTCCGTAAAAATAAGGTTCAATGTAATGTTAATATATGTTGATTTTTTACAGGTGTTGTATTTTACCCCTAAATCTAACCATACCCATAACTTATCCTTAAAATCAGAGAGAAATGATAGGTGAATAACACTGATGTAGAAGCATCTAACCCTGGTTGTAAGCCTAAACTTGACATAAACTGTAAACTTGTCTCTCAAATCTGATTGGTTGATTAGAATGTCGCTCCAGAATCAACAAAGATGTTGATCCAGGAACATGTTGTACTTGGTGAAATCATGTTCACCGTATTGGTTTCATTTGATTTTACAGTTATAAAAACATAAATTTCAACGGACAGTTCTCCCAAAAAGAAAAACTCTGTCATCATTTACTCACCCTCTTGCTGCTCCAAACCACTTTCGTTCTTCAGTTGAACGCAAAACAAGATATTTTGAAGAATATTTATGCTGCTCTTTTCCATAGAGTGACAGTTCATAGTGAGCGTGCTTAAAAAAGAGACATAAAAACAGCATAAAAATAGTCCATAACACTCATAGTGCTCACACAAACTCACATAAAAGAAGACAAATTGGAGAATACCCTGAGTTTTTTCTCTTTTCAAGTAAACTAAATGGTTACTGGAGATGTCAAGCTCCAATAATGACAAAATCACCATGAAAGCATCATATAAGTAGTGCATATGACTTAAGCACTATATTCCTCTGAAGCTGTACGATATAGATTAGTGTGAGGAACCAACCTGATCTCACTGCAGTTTGTACGTATTTTACAAAGTGGCTAGTTCGTATGAATTCTTATGACCTCACTCGTACGAATTCATATGTTTTTGGCTAAATCTTACGTATTTTACGAGGTGGCTAATTCGCATGAATTTGTACGAATGACGTACTCCTAACCCCGCCCCCAAACCCGTCACTGGTGTTTAGACAAATCGTATGAATTTGTGCGAGTGAGTTCGTACGAATTCGTATGAATTAGCCACCTTGTAAATTACGTACAAATTGGTCGTGAGATAGCGTTGGAAGAACAGACATTAAGCTAACTTCGCTATCGAAGATCTGAAATCTCATTCAAGTTGAAACATCATGACAGTATTGTCATCACTGACACTTAAACGATTGGTTCTTGTTGCAACCAAACAAACCAGTTCCAATATACAGAGAATGAGATTTCAGAGCTTCAGAAGAAAGAAAAAATTACTGCAAATATCGGTATGTTTCAAACACAAAAGCCATTATATGACATTATATGACTACAAAAAGTACATTTGGCAACAGTTTTCAGCAGTGTTACGCATTACAAGTAATGAAATAAAGTAATCAGATTACTTTTTTCAAGTAACTAGTAAAGTAATGCATTATTTTTACATTTACAACAAAATATCTGAGTTACTTTTTCAAATAAGTAATGCAAGTTACTTTGTTTTCCCATTTATTGACTGACAGCTCTCCTGTCTCCATGTTGAGAGAAATCATTAGCGAGTGCAGAGGTGTTGTATGCGCTGTGTGAACATGTAGTTCTAGACTAAATATGAACATGCATTTACTCATCTAACTTGCACAAAAACAGATTCAGTATTCCTCAAAAGGAATAAAAACCAACTCAGAATATTATGCAAACCTGCTATAGTTAAATATGTTAAATAGTGCAAATATACTTTATGTATTTAATCTCACTTTATTGCTGCTGACCTTTGATTTTGATTGACAGGCAATCTAACCAATCATAACGCAGAATCCGTCATTTTGTCTGACAAAGTGAGTATGAGGTCTCTGCAGAACAAAAGTGGGCGTTTCTGTATTTGTGTGTGTTTTCTAACTGGTGGGTGTTTATAAATCATGCAATGAAAATGATCCCCTTCACCCTACCCCACCCCTAAACCCTACCCACACTCTGACGTGGGCAAATCAGGTATCGCTGTCAAAAACGCCCCTCTGTTAATGGCCTCGCCCACTGATCTGGTAACTCCTACTACTGTCCTGCAGAGACCTGTACTTGGACAAAACAGTCAGGGGAGTCAGCAGATTAACGTAGGTGGACTTGAACTTGAAAAATGGTGTGTACTGATATCTTTCCGCGATTGAAACAACATTCCTTCTGATGTTCATTCATGTTTATTTGATGCTATAAATGAACTAGTAGGAAGAGATGATCTGTTCACGAGCCGCTTGAACTGAGGCGCTACAGCGATCTGTCACGACACATTAAAGAGCCACAAAAAGGTATTTATTGTTTAAATTTCTTTAAAAATTACAAAATTTGAGACTTTGTTTCATATCAAAATAACCTGCTCTGTCTTGTCTGTCGACGCATTGTCAGTGTCCTCTTTGCTCCGCAATGTATTTTTTACTGCGTGAGAACATGATGTGTGTCGGACGTAGCAACAGTAACTAAAGGGGGCGGGTCTTTGCGAACGGTCAATTCAACATACCAATAAGCAGATGTGACTTTAGATAAACATCACATGTGTGTTTCATTTTTATATTGCTGAAGTAAGAGTGTTGAACTTTCTTCTCCTGCATCCTATTCTTCTTCAATCCAGAACGGCAGCACAGATGAAAGGTTTATTTGAGCTGCGCCCTCTACTGTTCAGGTGTGAATTTGCATTTCCTTTTGCATTTGCAGTTTTGGTGTGAAAAGGCCTTTACATTTGCCAAAAATATAACTTTTTTTGTTATTAGAAAAACAAACAAGAGAGAAAAAGTAACCCGACACATTACTTTCCATAAAAAGTAACTAAGTAATGCAATTAGTTACTTTTAAATGGAGTAACACAATATTAGAACACACTTTTAAAAGTAACTTTACCCCACAATGCAAGTCATATGAACAACTTTTATGCTGCTTTTATAGTGTGTTTTGGTCCTTTTTTAAACTTACAGACAAAAAAATAACAAAAAGTACAAATTGACAATCGTTTTCAGGTAAACTATCCTTCTACTCTCGTTTATCAGCTAGTTCTAGCTCAATATAAGACTGCTGTTTTCTATTTAGAAATATTGTTTGCTCTGTAAAATCTCTTCAAAACAAGAACTAAACATGCCTCCATTCCAGCCCTCAGCTGAGTGGAAATCTCACCCACCAGATTTTTATGGAGTATTGATGAACTGAAATGTGTTGCCAGTGACCAGTGGTTTGTGTGGTTTGGTTTATCTGCTCAAACATCACTATCTTATCTGCACTTCCTGCTTTTTCCCCCCCTAAAAGCCTTTGCTGGATTCATCAATGGAAATGAGGTTGACTTGTTGTCCCTCTTACGATCATACCAATAGCCTAATGTGTTTATTTTTTTCTTGAAATATGCAATCATAAAAAGTCCTAGTGCTGTAAACCTTATCCAGTCCTAGTCACACATTCCTACATTTTAACATGCAGTGAGTGTGTAACATGCTTCACTTTCTGTGAGGCTTTGTTTTCGTAACCCACGGATAAAACTCAAATAAAGTCAAATGCTGTAGTAGCCAACAACTTCTTCGTATGTGATCTCACGGTCATGGATTTTATTTGAAAAACGTGCAATAGTAAATGCAATTGAAATGTGGCCTTTCCCATCTCCTTTTTCTGGCCACATGTAATATAAGAAAGATTTAGAGGACTTGTGCGGAAGCTAGAGTTTTATCTTTCTCTGTGATCTGAGTTTTAACGGTTAGTTTTATCTCGGCAGATCTATCTCATGGTAATGCCCCTCAAATCCAAGCGCAGAGTTAGAAAAACTCGGGTTCCACTGAGAGACTTACATCAAATAAGAGCATTACAAAGAATATTGAATGACAGTACAGCATGTTTGTTTTTTGACAAGACTAAAAAATAAATACGTAATTTTATACATACAATATATACAGTAGTGGCCAAAAGTGATGTCCAGGCTTGGAAAATGAACATCTTCACTCTTTATTACAAATTTGTTAAAGATTTTGTTTTATGTGGAGTTAATTGTTTTATTTGTGATAACGCAATGAAACGTCAAATTGTGCAGACATAATTTTTGGCCAGGCTGTAATACAAAGAATTTACGAACACATGCAAAAACGAGAGAACCAATGAAATATTAATAACTGATTATGTTGTAATCAATGTATGCTTTTTCCTGTGAGCTTTTTGTTTTTTTGTATAGTAAAATAAAACCTGTAGCTGTATTTTGCCTTTTTTTGCCAAATAATTTTGTCAGATAAATCTCTTAAAGGGATAGTTCACCAAAAAACGATCCCATAATTTACTCACCCTCGAGCCATCCTAGTTGTATATGAATATCTTCTTTCAGCCAAACACAATCGTTAGTTTTAGTTATATTAAAAATTATCCTGGCTCTTCCAAGCTTTATAATGAGAGTGAATGGTGATTTTGAAGCCCAAAAAAGCACATCCATCCATCATAAAAGTAATCCATATGGCACTAGGGGGTTAATAAAGACCTTCTGAAGTGAAGCGATGGGTTTTTGTAAGAAAAATATCCATATAAAAATTTATAGATCCATTTAAACTTTATTATCCATTTAAAACTTGTTTTAGACGTAGAATTTGTGACCGGTGTTTTGTTTTGCTCTCTCCTCTGTGCTTCCGCGTTCGTCAATACGTCGGGTCAGAGGTCACTCTTCCGCCGGAACTTGGCTTGCATACGACCGTTGCCAGAAGCAAGTTATTATAGTTAATAAAGTTTTAAATATGGATATTTTTCTTACAAAAACCCATCGCTTTGCTCCAGAAGGTCTTTATTAACCCACTGGAGTTGTATGGATTACTTTTATGATGGATGGATGTGCTTTTTGGAGCTTCAAAAACTTGGGTGCCATTCAATCCCATAACAACGTTGGGAAGAGCCAGGATATTTTTTAATATAACTCCAATTGTGTTCATATACACCAGTCATATACCCCTAAAGCTGCATTCACACGGGGCGTTGGTGTTAACACTTCTCATTTACTTTGAATGGGCGACGTCACGCGTCGCCGAACTGAATTGTGGGTTTCGTCGCGTCACTTCACTCATGTTGCTCGCGGCAGAAGTTGAAAATTTCTCAACTTTTCAAGTGCCAGCGCAGGTGCCAGCCAATCAGATCACCTTATGCAAATACCCTAGAGCAGTCGCTAGCCAATTGCGTTCATGCAACACCGGAAAGTAATGTGATTGGCTGTTGTCACTATGACGGTAGTGTCAGCTCAAGCTTCAGACACGCCCTCCGTCAAGCATTGTTATGATGGCATGAGGGAGAGTGAATTATGGGATAATTTTCATTTATGGCTGAAGTATCCCTGTAACCAAGTTTAGTATTTTGTTTTTTAGAACGTTGCCTCTCCTCGACAAGACATGATTTAAGGCATCATCCATGATTGTAGCATAAACAGTCAAGTTATACACAAAAGTTTAAAACTTAGATTTAGGGCTTTGTTCAAATCTCTAATATTATATTCAGTAGATTTGAACCTGGCTCTAAAATCTCTGTCTCTTTGAACGCTCGGTTCATTTTCGTCCATTCTGGCCATGAGCAGTTTTGCCAGTCACTAAATGTAAATATTTTATGAGGCGAGTGTCCACTGAAGGTGTCGGGGTGTCCGTTTCCAGCAATGGTTTCTTGTTTTCCTGCTTCTGGATATACTTGTCAAGAAATCATTGATGAGTTGAACTGAACTTACATCATCTGTAAATCAACAGATATCAAATAAACTCATCCTAACCCATGTCATAGCTTGCAAACGGTCTCGTTTAACATCAAATTGAACTCATTGACTCTTCAAGGCGCTGTGTGGTCATGATATTGCAGTGTGTGCGCCTCCACTGACGTGCCACCATTCGGTCCAAGGTGTAAAGCTAGACAAGTTGTTCTAGTTAACTAATATTATGGAGTGATCTGCTTTTAGTTTAATCAGGACCGTTGAATCAGGTCTCTTACTCTGACTGGATGTCTGAATTATTTAGTGGTACACAGGAAAGGGAAGTCGCCTCGCTGCCATTCAAGAGTCGCAGTGTGTGTTCGGATCTCTTTTGCTGGAAGCGCATTACGGTAATGTGTGATTATATAACTGAGCTAAAATCAAGGTTAAGTAATGCGCTTTGTCATGAAACGCATGAAATCTAGGGCACTGACATGGTGTGACACTGCTGACAAATGTGATCGTTCTGTGACCTAGCTGACAGCGCTGCGGTGCCAAGTGGGTTTCAAGTTATAAGAGATAGAAGAACCTGCCAAATCTGGCCTAATTTAACCCGACCTCTGTAATGGAGCCTGATTCGGCACGGTTTGGATTGCAGAGTCACCTCTTCCCATTTTACGGTGACCTGAAAAAGTGTTACTAGTAAAGAACAAACTGGGTGAGTGGCGGACTACATTTATAGTGTGAAGTTTCTTAAAACCACGATATTTCTGCTGCTGCATGTCCTGTCCAAAACCCTAGATTTTAAGAGTTACCAATACTTATATTGGGGCCAAACGTCTGAAGCCACATCGAAAATCTAGGGATTTTTTATTTAGACCAGGGCCCAGTTGTTCAAAAGTAATATCATCAGATTTCGGCCATCGGATTGGATCAAATCTTGATAATTGGGCGTTCAAAATGTAATGCCTCCTTGCAGAATAAAAGTATTAATTACTTACCCTAAACTTTTGAATTGTAGTCTATCACTACACACAAGAATTCACTGAGATTATCCATTTTATTTGAATTAACATTTTTAGAAAATACTTTCAATACTGAATTAAAGATACACTATGTAACTTTTTTTGTTCAAAATTAACAAAATTTAAAAAAATGAGTCAATACATCATCAATCCTTCTTCCAAAACACTTTTTTGTCATATGTTTTTGTCTTAATCATATTCATTCACAGAGTCACACAGAGCCGAAGCACAACCAAAACAATGTTCTTCCAAAAAATACATGCAGTTTTGTTTTTTAACCACTAGAGGGCCAAAAGTTAAATATATTTGCAATTTATCATTCCATTTGCCATCTTGGATGATTTTTTTTTAATGGAGCTGGTCACAATGCCTCCTAGGATATAAACTTTAAAAAGGTGTTAAAAGTCATCACAATGTTGTTGCCTACAGTACCATTTACAGAACTGCCACAGGGTCAAGCAGCTGACATTAAAATGAATGGAAATACTAATGTTATTATACAGATCTTTAAAGGGGACCTATAATGCCCCTTTTCCCCAGAATGTGTCTGAAGTTTCAGCTCAAAATACCGCACAGATCATTTATTAAAGCTTGTCAAATTTGCCCCTATTTGGGTGTGAGCAAAAACACGCCATTTTTGTGTGTGTCCCTTTAAATTCAAATGAGCTGCTGCTTCTGGCCCCCTTTCCAGAAGAGGGCGGAGCTTTAACAGCTCGCACTTCGGTTGCTCAACAACAACAAAGCTGGAGAATCTCACGCAGCCAAAATGAAGATTGTAAGGCTGAACACCGTTACTGACATTGTTCAAACCGGAGTCGACACTGATGGAGAGACTCAGGAAGAAGTTACAACTTTTAGAATGAAACTGGACGTTTCTGAACGGATATTGGATAAATTTATGTAGTTGCTGTGGAGTTGATTCAACTCTTCGACTAGCATGTGCCGTCATGTTAATCTTTTGTGCAAATCCAGCGTTGAATTGACCCTCGCTTGTGAAGCAGTCCGGCGTAAAATGACAGCATGATAACAACACTCGACTACAACAACTCTTCCTCTTCTCTAAAGCAGCCCAACATGGCCTTGCCCCCTTTGTTGCATGTTCCCGGGGGCGGGATTTATGTAAATTTTGGGATATGTGATGTGACCAACCCAGGAAGAAGCTTGTTGTAGTCCCTACCAGCCATTTGTTGTAGTCCTTAAAAAGTAATTTCGGTAAAAGAAAATATCTCCCTTTGCATTGAACTTTGAGCGTCGTAACTTTGCAGATGTTGTTTATGCTCAAACAGCAACATTACACACTAACTAAAGTTAAAAATCATAATCAATCACCCCTTTAAGGACAGCTTGCTAGGTTTTGGAACAGAGCTTGGATCTCACACATGGTCTCAGAATGATCTGAAAGAAATCAGGCAAAATCATCAAACAACAGACAAAAGATCTTGTTATCACATCATGACTGCATTTATTTATAATCATAACAGCAGTACAGATGAGCAGTATAAAACGTTCAGGCCTGTTTTAAAGGCCAAAGAGGATTGACCTGCAACACCTCCATCCTCAGTGACAATGTGCACTTAACTTGTTAACAATGTCTTAAACGCTTGAGCACCCTGATGAAGCTTCACAAGCACAGAGCACCAACAGTCTACAGCACCACAAAGCTCCAGTGAGCCACACGAACACAATATTCACACAGTTTGATCCATATTTTCAAATGACTGTAACTAAAATACATTAACTACAAAACCTACCACAAATACAGTGCAGATAACCACAAATCTTATATCCTGTGTAACAACTTATAAAAAAATCTAGTTACGGTTGTGTTTTGTTAAAAAGAAATTTGATTATTATTAAAATAACTATAATAGTTGAATGGAAAAGAACCCAATTTTTTTCATGTACCTGAAATATTTGACCTGCATTTCATCACAAAACTTAAAATTATTCACTGGATGACAAGAAATCTTACTGTTCATTTTAAAAACATCCAGTATTAAGGGTTGGAGGATTAAATTATAAATACATACTGCTTAAAGTACCATTTCTCTTATTTTAATAATGTAAAGCAGCATGTTACTTTTACAGTCATTAGCTTTTTTTCCTCTCGCATTTTTGTTAATTTACAGTCATTTACATTTTATATTTTTTGGTGCATTTATAATAATGAATCTTAGGCCATTATATGTTTCTGGCATATAAACTGCTTGGGTGAAACGCTTTTATGACAGTATATTCACTGAATGAAAACGATAATCAACAAATGTAGCGGAGAAAAAAAGGGGTTAAAATTCTCAAGTTATGTTGAGATGTTAGTGATGTTATTTGCTTTAATACAGTTTTTTAAAGCAATTTTTGCAACAAAAAAAATATTAAAAAATCCAACCTGAGACCATAACTCTCTGAAACCAAATGTATGTCCTCAATTTTCCATGCAGCTTATTAATATGCTGTCTAATAATATCTTGGGTTAATCTGTTAATAATTCTACACAAACTGATTCACATATTTGCAAATTATTGCATTACAGGGTTTCTGTGGGTCTTAAAAAGGTCTTTAAAAGACTTAATTCACGCTTGCACAAATTAAGGCCTTAAATCAGAGCAGAAAGTCTTAAATTCATAAAGTTATGGCATTAAATGTTACATGCATTGTAAATAATTCATATCTTCCTCAATTTTGTTTTCCTGTTTGCTAATTCAAATATCTAAACATCTTTAAATCAAGATACATTTACTTGAGATGCAAATGTAAAATGAAGTCTTGAAAAATTTAGCAAAATTAAAGGTGCAATGTGTACATTTTAGGAAGACCTATTGACAGAAATGCAATATAATATACATAACGGTTCATTATGTAAGGTCTTTATACACCACTGAAAACATAGTTATGTTTTTATTGCCTTAGAATGAGCCATTTCTATCTACATACACCGCGAGTCCCCTTACATGTTAAGTCACCATTTTGCCCCGGAATGTTTCTACAGTAGCCCTAAAAGGACAAACTGCTCTACAGAGCGTGTTTGCTTTACTGGCTACTCTCTGCTGTCTCAGACGACAACATCTTTGTCCTGTGTTGGCCACCGTAGCTTCTCTATATTGCAATTCGCAATCTCACCGCTAGATGCCGCTAAAATTTACACACTGCACCTTTAAGTGAGTTTATGCCTAAAACTAGAACTTATTTTAATATTTGCACTGGAAAACAAGACAAAAATACTGAGGAAGAACATCACTTTTTTTGCAGTGTGATCAGTAAAGGATATTTCCATATTCTAGTGGTTGGGAGTAGAGGTTTTCAAACTACTTGTTAGTAAAATGAATTAAAATCTGTTGAAAGTTGTATTTTCAAACTCTGTATTTTCAAAGTCTTGCTAATAGAACTAATAGAAAATATTGATGTATTGTGTTCCTTTCAATTTATTCCTTACATTTTCTTTACTTGGTCTCAAAAAGATATTTTAAAAAGTCCTGTATTAACTTTAGGTTTGTGCAAAATATGTTCATAAAACTACACTCATTTAAGAACTGCACATTTAGGGGCCATTCACACAGAACACGTTTGTGCGGTTAAAAACGCAAGATGCGGGTCAGTGGGGGGAAAAAATGGTCTAGAGACGAGTTTTTTTCTAAAAGTCGAACTACTTTTAACTTAGGTGGTGTATTTTTAGAATGGCGTGTCATGCGCGAGACGCTGCAAAAAGACGAGATGCGAGCCCAAAGGTTAAACACGTCCTTCTAGCACGCGTTTACATTGAAAAACAACGGAAAATCAGCACAGTAGAATGGGGAAAACATGTTCCCTTCAGACTGTGAAAACGTTAATGTTCATCAGACAGTGGTCACATGACACATCAGATAATAACTACTGTTTTTAATGAATAACCTGAATCTGTACGTGCAAAAGTTTTGCTCCCTTCATGGCAGTTTCCAACTGATCCATGATTTTAAAATAATGGTTCTGTAAAAACAGGTGTCTTGCTATGTTTTCAACCAGTTCTTGACAGGTAAACCTGTCAAATTTTCCAAAATGAGTGCAAAAATGTATATATAGATTAACCGTCTAACTGATGATGAATCCTGTAACAAAAGCTTGATGTGTCAGGATGCATTTCATGATGCACTTTGAAACAAATGGAGGGAAACATTTCCAGGATTCTTTGTTCAAGTAAATACCTCATGTTTTCATATATTTGAGAGGGATGTCTGCGTTTCTAGAGCACCATGAACCCTGCCTGCAGCATGTCCAGTAGTTTGCGCTTTTGGTCGATGACCCAAGCCTGACCTCTGCAAGTGTTACATCATACAAGTGACACAACACTGCTTGCGGATGGAGCGCAGGGAGCAGCGACCCAGCAGCTTGAGTTTCTCACAGAAAAGTGTCGACATGCTGTTTTTCTTGCAAACCAGACCTGCAAAGAAGAGAAGCAAAACAACAACAAATATTTAAGGGGCTTTAACATTAAAAATAAACTATAAAGACATGGAACGGCATATTCAAATAAGGGATCTACGGTAGGACTGGAGACAACAACAGATTTCCAGAATGTCTTTTTGAAAATATTGGGGGACATTTTTGGTCTCTTACACAAAAATGTATAAATTGTCATTGCATTAGAGAGCAAAACATTAAATCAAATAACTTATTTTGTATAAAGACAGCTCAAGCACACTTTTCAAGCAAAACATTTTACAAAAATAAGTTCTCACTAAAATAACATGTTGACTAGAGTTTCAACCGCATTTAAAGGGATAGTTCACCCAAAATTATCCCATAATTTATTAAATGAAAATTATCCCCTAATTTACTCACCCTCAAGCCATTCTAGGTGTATACGACTTCCTTTTTTCAGACAAACACAATTGGAGTTATATTAAAAAATATCCTGGCTCGTCCAAGCTTTATAATGGTAATGAAGCCCAAAAAAGTGCATCCATCCATCATAAAAATAATCCATACGGCTCCAGGGGGTTAATAAAGGCCTTCTAAAGCGAAGCGAAGGGCTTTTGTAAGAAAAATATCCGTAATTATATCTTTATAAACTATAATCACTGGCTTCTGGCAACACTCAAGCTCCTCTTCTCTTATTTTGAACTCCTCTGACATTACCCTCTAAAACTTCTTGTTTTAGATTTCTAATTCGTGACCGGTGTTTTGTTTTGCTCTATCCTCTGCACTTCCGCAGTTGTCAATACGTCATGCATCAGGTCAGAGGTCACTCTTCTGCCGGAATATTACAGCAACTAAAGACTCGTTATGTTCTGCAATTTTAACTAAACCACCTACAGAGGCATCGTGTTTTGTTCATGATTGTAGGGCTTCAATGCAGAGAGCGCACTTGAAGTGTTGCCATGTCCACTTATTATACACGTTTTACGACTTGTTAGCGCTTGGCTCATAAAGCGATCCAGTTTATGGAGTTAAAGGCAGATGCAGGTCGCAATATTTAAGCATTTGGATTTATCTAAAAATAGCAATTATCTTTTTTCTAGCAAGATCTGGCAAAACAAATGAGGCAAGGCTCCTACCTCGTTCCCTGTGGTTTTCTTGCACAGCGCATACAGAAGAGAGACATATCCCTGATGTGCGTTTAAATACGGCATTAACGTCTTTCGGGAGTTCATTCGGTTGTCACTCCCGTAAATTACACAACGTTTTGTGTATAGAACTGGATTAAGCACTAAAAGTAGAGCTGCACGATTCTGGATAAATTGAGAATCACAATTTTTTTGTTTGTTTTTTTAAAATAGAGATAATGATTCTCCCATGATTCGGAACAGACAGCTAAACAAAATAAATAACATGTAATTTACTGGGGGTTCTGACAACAACAACAAAAAAAAGTCAGTTTGAATGAATGATTCAATGACTCACTCATAAATACTTCACTTGTTTCATTACTAAATGAATCAGCATTTCTGAACAAATCTCTTGAATGAATGATTCCATGACAAATACATTTTTAGCAGTCACTTGTCGCCACCTGGTGCCGTAAGGATGTAATTGATACAACTGTTTTTTGAAGCATCAAGCAGTGTTGCCAAGTCCATGCTTTTCCTGCGGAATTGGGCTACTTTAACACTGTTGCTGCGGGTTATTTTTCATGTCCGAGGGTTGAAGCGACCACAAATAACATGATATTTAGCCTCTGGAATGCAAATTTTACTAGGGGAACAAACACAGATTTACCCCCCGGAACATGATTTCTACCGGGGGACCCCCCAAAACACAATTGGGCTAGTTTTGAGTAGAAATTGGGCAGGTTTTGTTGTGAAAACCTGGCAACCCTGGCATCAAGTTACTTTCAAAAGGTGATTCACTCAATTTTAATCGCTTCTGTAGACATCAGTGTTTATATCTGAACTATGAACTTGTATGGCAGTACTTCTGTGATAATTTGAATATTTGTAACACGGATGGAAATAATGATGCTGTGTGGTTGAAAAGATTGTTTGTGAAGCCGTTTCATACCTAGCCTAACTGCTCTCTGTGGGTCTGCGACAGTGCAAACGCAGATTTGAATGTTCCTGTGTGATTTTGTCAAAGGTTTAATAGACATGGCCGGTGTCATTTAGGAATGAGATCATGTGGGTGTTTGAATCAAGATTTAAAGATACTGAGCAAAAATAATGAAGAAAGTTTAAAAGTGAAGAGAAAAGATCTTGCAGTATTTGTCTGGTATTTTGTTATCTAATGCAATGACATTCAGGGACTATTAAGTGTCCAAATACATTTAGGGGCCACTGTATGTTTATCATATATTATGAAACAAACAGGACAGGATATTATATAACTGACTTTACCTAAATCAGTTTTACACTCCTCTGGGTTGCAGTTCTGCACACTGTCAGGTTTATTGTTAATTCCACACAGTGACGTCTTTTCTTCCTCGCCGGATTCCTGGTTTACGCACCTCACCGCTCTCTTCTGAACCCCTCCACCACAACTTCTGGAACACTGTCAATCAATAAAAACCTTGATGACATCATGGATGCTCAGGGAGGGACATATACCAATTTTTGTCTAATAAAATGCTCTCTGGAATTGGAACGTCCTGTCCACATGATTATAAATACCACATACTTCAGACTAGCAAGTCGCAAATCATGGATTTTAAATTAAACCTGATTTGACTTTACAAAAGGACAAGCTCTTTTCATACGTCATGCCCCAACTTCCTGTTTAAATAGGAAATAAAATACTGTTCAAAAGTTTGGGGTCAGTTAAATTTTATGTTTTTTAATGAAAGAAGTCTCTGTAACACTTTATAATAAGGTCCAATTTATAGGTGACAATATAGCAATATATTTGTTACAGTTTTGATTAATCTTTTTCAACGTTAGTTAATAAAAACAACTATTCATTGTTAGCTCATGTTAGCTCCATTAAATATGAACTAATACAACTTCTGATTTTAATAATGGTTTAGTAAATGCTGAAATTAACATTAACTGAGGTTCATAAATGCTTTAGAAGTATTTTTTATTGTTAGTTCATGTTAACTAATGTTAACAAATGGAAACTTGTTAAGTGTTACTGAAATAACTTCTGCTCACCAAGGCTGCATTTATTTAATCACTTACAGTAAAAACAGTAATATTGTGAAATATTATTACAATTTCAAATAACTGTTTTCTATTGTAACATATTTTAAAATGTAATTAATTCTATGATCAAAAGCTGAATTTTCAGCATCATTCCTCCAGTCTTCAGTGTCACATGATCCTTCAGAAATCATTCTAATATACCGATTTGCTGCTCAAGAAACATTTCATATTATTATCAATTTTTAAAACAGTTGTGCTGCTTCATATTCTTGTGGAAACAGTAATACATATTTTTCACGATTCTTTGATTAATAGAAAGTTCAAAAGAATAGCATTTATTTATAGAAATTTATGTAACATCATGTCTCTTTTGATCAGTTTAATGCATCCTTGCTGATTAAAAAAAATAAAAAAATCTTAATGTAGTCCCAAACGAAGGAGCCTAAACATTCAGACCTGTCAATCATCATTACGAGCATATATATATAAGCAGCAGTCACTGCGTCATCCCAGCGACAATTCTTCCAGCATCCCTCCTCCTCCCCATCTCCTCCTCTATTTCTCTTATTCTCCCTCTTTGCAGTACTGTTATAGGGGGGTTTAACTCGGACCTCGAGCCGAGCCTCGGGTTCGAGCCTCCTTCGAGGACAGCAAGCCACGTTTGTTTTACCATTAACCATTCAGACTGAATGTGCAGGCGGACTTGTGAACTAATAGTGTGTCAACACATTGCATTCATCACGATCTCAAGCCAAACACTACACTGTATCCTTTCTATAAATGAACAGTGAGGATTGTGCAGTGTTTTACCTGACCCCAGGCTTCAGTCGCCCAGCTGGTGCAGGGCTGCAGATGGCAGGACTCAGTGCTGCTGGGTTTGAGCGTGATGTTGCAGCGCTGGTACTCGGGGCAGTACACAAGCCTCTCCTTCACTCCCTGCCCACAGCTTTTAGAGCACTGTCAATCAAAAACATTGATCTAGACTAGACATGTGTTCATATACGGTAATATGATATATCGTAAGAACAACGTTTATGAACATACAAGGTATTGTTATTGTGGGCACTTCAAAATACAATGAAAACTTCAATGAAAGCAGCGCATTAATATAGAATGGTAATCAAACTGACTAGAACTACCTGTGCATTAAACAGTTTTAATGCACACCTTCTAGCCAATCAGAATCGAGTATTCTGTGGCTCAGTGGTAAAGCATTGCGTTAGCAGCGCAAAAGGTTGTGGGTTCGATTCCCAGGGAACACATGTTAGGTAAAAAATGTTAACCTGAATGCACTGTAAGTCGCTTTGGATAAAAGCGTCTGCTAAATGCGTAAATGTAAATGTATTCAGACAGACCATGGTATATTACAAATTATTTAGATTTTTAGAATGCATTAAAATACTTTTCCATCATCCGGTTAAAATGTACAACTCTGCATCTGTGCTGGTTCAAAGAGATATATGCGCACTCTGATATAAACAACCCCAACAAGGATGAGAAGCATGGCGGATCAAGTAAAGGAGACTGAAAATGCACTTTTAGATGGCGCTTATAGAACTGCAGAAATGCAGTTTATCCCCCTAACCCATGTAAACAATGAAGGCTGCTACTTTCTGTTTCTGAACAGTATTTAAAGTTGCAGTAAGTGATCTCTGAGAATCATTGTTGAACAGTGTTGATATTTGAAATCAAAACAAACAAACACACCCCTCCCTTCATTGCTCCGCCCCCAAAATGCACAGAATGGATGTCTCTATCATAGCAGAAGTGAAGCAAAATAAATCATCCCCCATACAGCTGATTGGCTACAAGTGTGTTGTGCTGCTTGGTCCAATCTACTTTGAACAGTGTTTTTCCAGAAATCGCTTACTGCACCTTTAAAGGGTTAAAGGGTTAGTTCACCCAAAGTTCAACCAAAAATGCACCTTTAAAGGTTTAGTTTACCCAAAAATGAAAATTCTGTCATTAATTACTCGCCCTCATGTCTTTCCGCACCCGTAAGACCTTCGTTCATCTTCAGAACACAACTTGAGATAGTTTTGATGAAATCCAAGCGATATATGACTTGTCCATAGACAGCAATTTAATCAACACTTTCAAGGTCCAGAAAGGTACTAAAGACATCGTTAAAACAGTCGACGTGACTGCAGTGGTTCAACCTTAATTTTAAAGTGACGAGAATACTTTTTGTGCGTAAAAACAAAACAAAAATAACGACTTTATTCAACAATATCTTCTCTTCCCTGTCATTATCCTTACGCAGGTGACGCAGTAAGCACAGTGAAGGTTTCCGAGTTTACGTCCGAATGCCGGCTCGGTATTGGCCAAAGCTGCACATGTGAGCAGCTCGACGCATGCCAGTGATGCTGACACAGGAGCCGGCCAATGAGTCGGTGTTCTGACGTAGAAACTGGAAGTGCTGAACATAAACAGCGTATGAGAATGACACAGAAGAGAAGAGATTGTTGAATAAAGTCATTATTTTTGTTTTGTTTTTGCGCACAAAAAGTATTCTTGTCACCTCATAAAATTAAGGTTGAACCACTGTAGTCAGATTGACTGGTCTTTAGTACCTTTCTGGACCTTGAAAGTGTTGATTATATTGCCGATTATATATCTATGGACGAAACATATAACTCACAGATTTCATCAAAAATATCTTAATTTGTGTTCCGAAGATGAACGAAGGTCTTACGGGTGTGGCACGACATCAGGGTGAGTAATTAATGACAGAAATTTCATTTCTGGGTGAACTAAACCTTTAAATGTTTTAAACAGCCATTCAGATTTTTGTACTCACAATGGTGTTCATTGCAGCACCAAATACTTAATACTTAAAAACGTAAAACATATTTACATTTTAATCTGGACTATAACATTCCCTAGATAGGGACTGAAAATGTTCTGATTCTTTTTGAAGAAACCTGTTCTGAGGACAACACTAAAGTTTCGTAACTTAATTCAATAAAAGCTTCAGCAATTATCATGATATGAACATTTCATACCGTCACATGCCTAATCTAGACTAGACAATTTTCTATAATGCAACATTAGTATGTGCATCCTCAGTTCAGTACCTCTTCCCAGGGTGAGTGTGTCCACTCCAGGCAGGGCCGGCTGTTGCAGGGCAGACTGCTGGGTGGTTTGTATGAAAGAGCCTGACAGTGAAACGGCCTCAATGGACGTCTGTTCTGAGTATCAATGCACTGCACTTCTCGATGCTTCATATCAGTCACACAGCCTTCAGGACACTAAGAAGAGGGAGATCTCACAGTTCAGAACAGCACACAGAAATTAAGGTTTCTTTTGAAAATGTGGCTTTACCTTGGTCCAGTTACCACTCTTCCAGATGGCACAGGGTCGCAGGTTGCATCGTTGGGCAGGTTCTGGCTTCTTCACACTGGCGCAATCTTCCTCACGCTCTGAGCTACAGGTTACAGACCGCCACACTGCTCCAAGACCACACGTAGTAGAGCACTGGGACAAAGAATACACATTAGAGACTAGAGTGAGTGCATTGAATTAATTATTAGTACTGCATAACTGCATTTTATTACCTCAGATGTACATGGGTTACTCTAAGGCCCTGTTTACACCTGGTATTAAGTTGCGTTTTGGTCGATCGGATCACAAGTAGATGAGGGAGACACATTCCCGTTTACACCTGGTGTTTTAATCTGTCTCTTTTGTCCACTTTCCACCACTTCTGTCCTGATTTCTTCGAGGGGAGGGTCTATGGGCGGGTAAATGTATGGGTTTTTTCAGATCTTTTGATCTAATAGACAAAATAAGCTTGCGCAATTCACATATGAATGGAGAACAGCAGCTTTCGTTTCTGCTCTGACACACTCAAGACCAGCCGAAAGCTGTGAGTGTGTGTTAGATATCAGGAATGGTGAGAGAACATTGAGCTTGGTATGTTTTTTCTCTTTAAACCAAACTTGTCTCCAGCCAACAAAGTTTTAATCCCGTCTGGCTAGTGCACTTCCCATAATGTTTATGCTTTAGGTCAGTAGGCAGAGAGTTGGTGGACTTTTGTGACTGTTTGAACGCATTCGACCGCATGAGCATCTACACTACGAAAGCAATCCGGTCGAATACGCTTCCCACTACTTCTGGAAGTGATCAAAAGTGGACAAGCTCAAACGTTTGCACCTGTTTTAGTGTCGTCCACTTGTGAACCGATCGACCAAAACGCGTCTTAATACCAGGTGGAAACAGGGCCTAATTGATTCAAGTGTAAATAAACAGGTACACTAGTTTGGGGGTCAGTGATCAAAATAATTTCTTTTAGTTTTTTGTAAAGAAATTAATATTTTATTAATAAATTGATCAAATGTGACAGTGAAGACTTTTCTATTTATCAAAAAATCCTGAAAAAAAAAGTCTTGTTTTCTGAGAAATGTATCAAAATTGTGTTTCTTGTTTATCTTAAAACAAGAAAAAATAATTGCCAATGGGGTAAGAAAAATAAAATTTATTCAAAAAGAAAAAATAATTACCAATGGGATAAGAAAAACTTTACTTTATTCAAAAACTAAACTTTATTCAAAAGAAAAAAATGTTCTTTTTAACCCAATGGCAGATATTTTTTTCTAATTTTAAGCATAAACTCTCTTATTTTTTTATATATTTATCAGTAAACAAGACTTTTCTTTTGGCTTCTCATGTAAATATATCTTGATTCAAGAACATTTAGAAATTTGTACTGAAAAACAAGGCAAAAATACTGATGAAGAAATTCATGACAAGGTCAACAGCATCGTGTCATCCAAAGTCTAAAACCTAAACTTACCTAAACCTTTAACACTATTCTTTTGCTGCCACACAAGCATTGCCATTTCTTTCTGGAATCGCACATCTAGTCATAATTCTTTGCAGGTAATGCAACAACAGGCAGAGGATCACATTAGACATTGACTAATTAAGTTTGCATTCTTACATCACTCCAGTTGCCCACTTCCCAAAACGCACTCCTACTGACGGGATCTCGTGCATTCAGATTCCCATAGTCATTGGTGCTGGTTGCCGTCTCCGGCCTCTGTCTGACAGCTTTAGGCGTCTTGCTTTTGTTGGGACCTTTCGGTGTTTGTGAGGCCTTTCTCAGTATCTTCACTGTAAGCAAAGTTACTTGTGGAATTTGAGTATGTGGTACTTTTGGGTTTGGGGTGGTATTTAGTTCGTATGGGCTTGTTTTAGTGCATTGATGTGTTGTCATATCAATGTATTGGGTTCTGCTGATAGTGGTTGGTTTTATTGTGCCAGTGTTAGTATGCATTGGTGCTTGAGTTGTGGTTGGTCGGACAGTGGATGTAGGTGTGCTGGTAAACATATCATCATTACGTGCCCTTTCTTCTCCAGTTGGATCTTCGACTATGTAATCATAACCCGTTGTGTAGCTTTTATTTGGAGGCTGCAGGTCTGTGCTTCCCTCCTCATCCTCAGGAGCTCCCAGGACTTTAGTATTTGTGGGAAATGCTCCCTGACCACCATTGTCTTTGTTACCATCCTTCACCAAGATAAAGTCTCGGTCATCTTCATGGATGATGTCAGATGTTGTGGATGTTGGGGAAGTGTTGGTATGTGTCGTAATGGGAGTCGAGGTGTTTGGAGGAATGATTGTGGTGCTATATCCAGGTGTTTGGGTCCCGGGGGCCTGTGTTGGGATTTTAGGAGGGACTCTCCTAAAACCCGTCCATCTTTTGGTGGACGAGCAGCTCTGGAGGTTACAGAGGATTGTGGAACGAGGTCGACTGGACGGGCTGCACAGGCTGGGTTGTTTTGCCACGCACTTGACGGTTCTGGACTTTATTCCTCCATCACAAGACAGAGAGCACTGCGGGATGACACAATCATATATTCCAACACAAAAATTAAATAATATGACAGTGCAACTTATCCATCCATCCATCCATCCATCCATCCGTTTTAAAAAATGCTTACTTTGAAGTTAGTCAAAGCAAAAATCACAAAAAAAATCATATGGTTTGGAATAAAATGAGGGTGAGAAAATATTAACAGTATTTAAAATTTTTCCTTTAAATTCCAATCAATCCACAAAACATGCAAATGATACGAAGCCCCTAAAGGGAAATGGTGAAGGAAAAAATAATTGAGATGGGAGGAAAAATTATATATCATTGCTGTTGCGTTCACTCACAAAACTGAGTTCTCTTGCAAAAGAATTACATTCGACTTTACGTTTGCTCGCAAAAGCACTGAAATATAGTTTTTCCTCCCACCTCATTATTTCCATCTCAAAAGTTTTGCAAACGCAAAGTTTCTTGGGGGAAGGTGAAAATTTTGCGAGCGAACACAAAAGCATAGATACATAATTTTCCCTACCATCTCCATCTTTTTACAATTCCCATGTCCCTTTAGGGGCTCTGTAAACTGATAATAGATATTACATAAAGAACATTAACATAAAGACCACCTCGCTCCAGTTCCCCACAGTCCATTCTGACCCGCAAGGTACATCTCTGTTGCAAGTTACCACAGGTTTGGGTTTGAGCAACTGCTTACAGTCCCCAGGGTGCAGAACCCGCTCCTCTCCGGCCACCGTACGCACACACAGAATGGTGCGCTTTCTCACTCCATTTGGACCGCATGTAGCCGAGCATGTCTGCCATCCTCCCACCCACCACCTGAAGTCAGCAAAGAGTTTAGGCCAGTATATATCAAACTATTTGACTTCAAGGCCTCCCATAGACCTCAGTCAGGTTAGACGCCATGTTGACTTTAACACGGATGAAAATGAGGCTGTGAGGGATGGAGTTACAGTCTTTACAATTGAATAAAGATCTTTACACTGACTGAATAAAGGTCCTAGTTTATGTAATTGTTTTACAACTCACAACTTTCAAAACTTTTTTATAGAGAAAGGTTTTTTTTTCGGAAAGACGTTCGTCAGCTGAACAATCGGTATGTTGTTGAACAACAGTACAATCCATTGAATGCACTGCATTCTATCCCTCACAGCCTTGTTTTCATTCCTGTCAAAAATGAAATATAGCGCTACCCTGATTAAGGTCTATTGTCCAAAACATCATATTGTCCACAATAATATCCACTCACAATTTCTACCCAATAAAATATTTTAGATCTTGGCATAACTAGAAAGATGTATATTCGTTATAAAAATAACTAAATACTAATAAATATCTTGATTTTGAGTTGTTTTAGCTTATTTTTAGGCCTATATTTTAAGTGAAACGGTATGCAATACGTAAAGATAAAAGTTTCCTATTTAAAGGCACAATATGTACGATTTTTGGATTAAAATATCTAAAAACCACTAGAACAATGTTATATATTTTGTTGACTTGTGTACTTATATTATCCCAAATGTTTCCAACAATATTTAAATCCATAGAAATCAGCAATTTTAACCAGGACACGGACCTTAAACGTCGCATGTCAATGACGTCATACCCATGTAACCCTCGATGTCCAGTTTTACTTTCATAGAAACCATGGAAACACTAAAGATGCTTTAATATATTATGTGTTTTATTAGACAGGTGAGCAACTATTTGGATACATTCATCAACAGAAGAATTATTGTTTGAATTGCTTGTTTTCTTAATTTACCACGAGTACCATGTTTTTACCATGCCTCAGAGGCAACACTATTTTGTCAAGTGGCTAACATAGCATAATCAGAGAGAGCTTTTTCCATTTTCGACCAGCCACCGAGCAAACGCACAGAGTAACGTTATAACATAACTTTCAACCCACTAAAATGCATTTAGTATGATTGTTTTAAAAAACCACTGCTTTACCCACAAGAGCGGAAGCAGGCAATTGCAGCATAAGCATAATAAAAGCTCCGCTGAACTCCCACGGCTCTCGGCCCACCCTGCTTCATACCATAGTAACGTTAATAAAACTTTAATACATTCTCTCCTCCATGAGCATGATTTCTGCCCAAGTCAATCGGATTGCTTTCCATTGGCTGTGGAGGTGAACTCCCATAATTCCACGTTCATTCACAGCGTAATCAAGCTACGCCTTTGTTTTGAATAAGCGACCTCTAGTGGCGAAAATTACATATTGTGCCTTTAGGGAAATAAATAGCATTTTTTAATTTAGGTTCAAGAAAGTATTTTAAAAACCTCAGTTGATATGATTTCTGGTTCTTTCATCACACTGGAAATGACATGCTGTATTATGAGATACAATAATCAGCACAGTATACTCTGCTCTGTAATGCCATTTTTGCAAATGTCGTAGGTCCTCTGGGTATTCGATGCATACAGTTGCATACTATGCACAGTACACATACCACACACTGAGGAAATAATAACTAAGACTAGTTTGGTGGTGTGCCATTCTGAACATAGCCATTATTCATACAGTACCGTACCTTGCAGGACAGTCCATGTTCTTGCACTTGCGATGCCTGTCATCAGGACGTGTACTGGGGTCACACAGTGTTTCTTCGACCACGCCAACCTCTGCCTCAAAACAGCGCACAGGCATATGCTGCTCACCTATACAGAGAGAAAAAAGGTCAGACCTACCAGTTATCAAAGATATCTAAATGATGGGAGAACATTTCAAACAACAACAAACCCAGTAACTACTGCAATTCAATTGATTGGAACCATAAAAGATTATGACGAGTCAATATAACTATGGACTGTAATAAAAAGTGAAGAAAATCTCCATACCAAGTCCACAAGTAGAGCTGCAGTCAGTCCAGGCTCCATATTTCCAGATGTATTCTGGTTCCAGAATTTCGTTCCCCAGTGGGCGGCTCCTCTTAATGGTGTACTCGTACTTGACACCAGGATTCAGCTCTTGGAACAACAACTGAACAGTTCACATTAAAACAAAAACATCCATCATTTAATGACAGTATTCAAGAAATCATCTTCTGTAAGTGTTGCAAGTCTTAGACGCAACGGCTTTATTTCTCAAGCTACTTTTCATGCTTTCTCACATAAATAATGTTAGAGTGATAAATCAAAACCACTCTGCTATGATAATGAAATTATTTTTCACCACAGTGAGTGTTGAATTAAATCAAAATTTGGTATTCTAACAAAAATGCTTTCTGGGAAAATTGTCCATTGGTTCATTAAAGGAATATTTCAGGTTCAATACAATGGGCTCTTTTTGTGACATGTTGATTATCACAGTAAATAACACTGAGTATTTACTCATTGTGTTAATACAAACTGAAATTGCATTTACAGTAATGCTTTTAAGTGAAAGTCTATGGGGCAAAGCAAAATTAAATTGTAAATGGCTTCACATTTTTATGTGTCAGTATGACAATGGCGTTATAAACTCATTTGCCAACCTTTTCTGTTCTCAACAGAAATTATATCTGTGCCAGAAAGGGATGTGGTGCAACTATCCATAAACACTAATTTAATTATTAACATTATTTTTTAATTATTGTTTTTTAGCTTTACTTTTCCTTACCATAACCCTCAGAACTTGCTGTATAGACTTTAATGTAAGTGCACAATTTTCCTTTGTTTTTATAAACCTGATGGTGTCTATACAGTTTAAAAGATACTGAACCCAGAATATTCCTTTAATATTTGTGTATTTTCATGTGCATGAGGGTCAGTACCTGGATCATGACAGGTTCAGCTGTTGGTCCTGCAGAGGTGAGATTCTCCATATTACCGCTCCGCTCGTAGTAAAACTTTGTGCCACCTGCCTCATACTCTCCGTTCCACTGAATGATGTAATTCCCATTGAGGTAATACACATCTGAATCAGCCGCTCGGATCACAAGGAAATTCCCAGCCTCTTCTACTTCCTGTATGAAGATATCCCGAGCTCCCTCAGGGATCAAAACCAGGTCCATGTAACCTAAATCACATGATCTCACTTATAAACCCTATAAGATATCATTCAAACATTGCAGTTTCAACACACATCTGGACATATATAATTTTATTTATCATTTGTTAAATCTAATTCAATCAATAATATATGTTAATATACATATAAATATATGCAGTAAGCCACGTGCGCTACACACCAAATCCATCTTGCTTCACAAAGTTCTCCTTCACCGTCTCACAATTGGATCCATCACCGAGACAAACGCCACAGCTGTCCTCTTTAGCATTAGAATTAATGCCAAAATCACAACCCACCTCCTGGAAAAAGATTACACATATTAAACACATACAAAAACACAACGACACATACATACACACAAAATATAATTGTTCTTTCTGGCACAAAAACATAACTCGGAATTTATTTTTCTCATAACATGAAAGGTCAATATTAGGAGACAAAAATGCATGTTGTTGACCATCCAATATATGTATTTGTAAAAACAAAGACATAACTCACTCAAAAAAGGAAAATAATGTCAATTTTATCACGTTCCAAACCTGTAAGACTTGTTTTTTGTTAAGGCAGAACAGTGACTATGAAGACAGAATTTAAATTTTTGGATGAAATATTCCTTTAAGGTTGATTTATCTGTAAATGCACCTATAGGTGACATATCTGGATAATATACACTAATGTTTGGAGATTTTTTTCTTTTTTTGAAAGTAATTAAATACTTATATTCAGCAAGGAGGCATTCAATTGATCAAAAGTGACAAAGACATTTATATTGTTATAAAGATTTCGAATAAATTATGTTCTTTTGAACTTTGTTCATGAATGAATCTTGAAAAAAATATCACGGTTGCCATTAAAGGAACAAATTATATTTTAAAATTATATTACATTTTTGAAATGTTTTTATTTTCATTTTAAAACATTAAAATTACTAATACTAATATAGAAAATATATATTTCACAATATTACAGTTTTTACTGTATTTTTGATCAAATAATTGCAGCCTTGGTGAGCATAAGAGACTTCTTTAAAAAAAAAATTTTTTTTTAAATCTTACCAACCACAAACTTTTGAATGGAAGTGCATACAGTTCAAAATGAAGCTGAAAAGCGTTGCGCCACTTTGCGTTTGTGAAACATTAGTGGAACATGTTTCTAGTTAGTGTGATGAACTAGACCTGTGGTTACTTGAGGAGAACTGACTTCATACATCCACTAAAAATCACCTAAACACCAGCTCCAGCTGATTCAAAGACATTGAACAAGAATAATGAAGAAAAAGTATGTTAGTAAAGCTTGTGCAGCACAGATGCAGACACTCATTTGATATATAATGAAGTTCAGACATGTGAAAGTGTCACTCAAGTGCACAAATACTTTGTTACACTTAGGGTGTTTTCACACCTGGCTCATTTGGAGCATTTGTTTCAGAACCTGGTACAATTTCTCCCTTAGTTTGGTTCGTTTAGGCATATGTGACCCTGGACCACAAAAGTAGCATGGGTATATTTGTAGCAATAGCCAACAATACATTGTATGGGTAAAAATTCTTGATTTTTCCTTTATGTCAAAAATCATAAGGATATTAAGTAAAGATCATGTTCCATGAAGATATTTTGAACATTTCTTTCAAATTTGAGAGTGTCTATGCATAGCTAAGGACTTAATTTGGACAACTTTAATTGTGATTTGCTCAATATTTAGATTTTTTTGCACCCTCAAATTATATGTTGAAAAATCTATTTAAAAAAATGACTGGTTTTGTGGTCCAGGGTCACAAATGTGAATATGGCAATCTATCCAAAACTGTCCTAAACACATTAAAAAACAGACCAAGCCTTCATTCTTGCTAAAAATTATCAAGTAATATAATGACAGCTACAAAGAAAGCCACAATCAGCCCGCAAAGCTGTTGTCTGTCCATCCTGACGGATGATGACCGCTATGAGCCGAATCCTGGAACACAAACAGTGGCACGCTGACCAATGAGAGGTCCATTTAGAGCCGTTGCCTTGTGAAAGCGAACCGAACCAAGAAGAAACAATGTAACAATTTTAATCCTTGTTTTGGAACAAAGCAAATTATCTACAGGTGTGAAAACGCCCTTAGTGTACAGCTGAACACAGCTAAACACCAATGCACGGACGTACACACAAGCACAAATGGGTTGAGTAAGACATACCCAGCCATACTACCTTGCACACACCATTGACACAGATGTTCCTGCTGTTGTTGTTCATAAAGCAGGGCGTTCCATCTGTGACCGCATCCAACATCTTCTCAGAAAAGTCCTCATCCACAGGCTTGCAGTGTAATTCGCATGGACGCCCTGTAAAAGAGAGACAGAACGAAAGAGAGACAGGCCTGTTATTTATTGTATGATACAGTGAAGCATTTTACTATAGAGTTTGTAAAATCCTCTATACAGATACATTTAATAGATTTAATGGAATAATGGAAAGTACAAAAAAGTACTATGGTATAACCTATAACTATGTACTGTTCAAAAGTTTGACGTCAGTGAATTTGAAAGTTGTCTTATGCTCATTAAGGCTTAATTTATTTGATCAAAAATACAGTAAAAATTGTAATATTGTGAAATATTTTTACAATTTAAAATAAGTGCTTTATGTGTGAATATAGTTTAAAACGTAATTAATTTTTGTGATGTCAAAGCTGAATTTTCAGCATCATTACTCCAGTCTTCAGTGTCACATGATCCTTCAGAAATCATTCTAATATGCTGATTTGCTGCTCAAGAAACATTTCTGATTATTATCAATGTTGAAAACAGTTGTGCTGCTTATTATAACACTTTTTTCAGGATTCTTTGATGAATAGAAAGTTCAAAATAACCTAATTTATTTGAACTATAAATCTTTTTCAATATTATAAATGACTTTATTGTCACTTTGGATCAATTTAATGTTTCCTTGCTGAATAAAAATTAGTTTCTTTAAAAAGAAAAAAGAGAGAGAGAGAAAAAAAAAAAAGAAATCTTACTGACCCCAAACTTTTGAACAGTAGTTTAGGCATAGATACTATAACATGGTACTACCACAGAACGTTTTTGTAAATCTGAGTTACCAAAAGACAAATCATAAGTTTATTATTAATAGATATTGTTACCATGCAAACATCAAATGATCTTAAGGCTATAATGTACAATCCAAAATTCCTGCTGTGCTCCAACTGTTTAAACAGAGCAAACAACAATGACTAAACATTTGTGTCAGGAATCCACACGCCTCTAAAGCTGGCTAATAAAAGTGGGGCATTCTTGAAAGTGAACCAACAAACTCTATAAAACTGTAAGCAGCCACGTGTAAGAAGTTTTATGTTAATGTCAACAGGCCTCGACCCGCCGCAGCGTGCATTAACTCAGTATCTTGGCTCAGCAGTTGTAGAAAGCACATGTTTTCATTTCTCAAGTCTTCAGTGTAACAAACATTAAAAGCGCTACAGTTCTGTAGCCAGTGGTGTTTATTCAAACAGTTCTTGAGAAGAAATATAATCAAAAAAGAAAACTATAATGCTTACAGGCCCAAAAGAGTCAACTATGTGTGGCTTACATGATATGGCTAACAGATTTAACACTGTACATAAATGACTAAAGGAAAAAATATGCAAAAATTATTTCTCAAACAGATCCTTATGACCCATGAAATTCTTTTAATCTTAGTATATTAGCTTTGATGCCAAAGTAATGTACTAATGAAAGTTAAGATAGATCTACAATAGCAAAAATTAAGGGTCAGTAAGACTTTTTTTCTTATATTCAGCCAGGATGCATTAAAAGTGACAGTAAAGAAGACATTTATAATGTTACAAAAGATTTCTATTTCAAATAAATGCTGTTCTTTTGAACTTTCAATTCATTAAAGAATTCTGAACAAATGTATCTTGCTTTTCACAAAAATATGAATCAGCACAACTGTTTTCAACATTGATAATAAGCAGAAATGTTTCTTGAGCAGCAAATCGGCCTATTAAAATGATTTCTGAAGGATCATGTGACACTGAAGACATGATGCTAAAAATTCTGATTTGATCACAGGAATAAATTACATTATAAATATATATTCAATTAGAAAACAGTTACTTTAAATTGTAATAATATTTCACAATATAACAATTTTTACTGTACATTTGAGTAAATAAATGCAGCCTTGGTGAGCAGAAGAGACTTCCTTCAAAAACATTTTTAAAAAATCTCACCAACCACAAACTTTTGAACAGTACAAATAGACCACAAATATTGATCTTGTACCATGCATATATAAATTTGTGTTTGATTTTTTTGATGCATGTGATGCAAAGTGATCTTACAGGTGCTCGCAACAGGTATCCAGTCGTAGAGTTCATTGTGGTAGGGCACGGTGTTAAATTCACTGCACTGCATCTCTCTAAAGGAGGGCTGTTTTCTGGCACACGGCTTTGTGTTGCAAATCCTGTAGCGCTTTCGCTCACCCATACAATATTTCCCTCCAAACTCAGGTCTGTACATAGAAACAAAAACAACGCTACAGATCATATGTTCAGCAAAATGTACAAGAAAAGACTGAGAAGGGGAAGAATTGAAATGGGGAGAAAAAAAAGAGACAGTGGTTAATTAAAGACTCAAAATGTGGTTTAAGATGCTAGTCAATTTATGACAGCACTAAAGGCAGCCGTTTGCAAAATAGGTACAGGTATGCCCTCTAGTGTATTCTGCTGGTAGTACAGATGATAATATGCAGAAATACATGAATAGGTTGTCAGAATAGCATTTTTGCTATTGTATATTAATTGTAGCAAGTATGTAAATTCTCTGTATGCATAGAATATCCACCCATTAATGGCTCAATACATTTGCAAAAATGTGCAGGATATAACAAGCACACTGCACACAGAATACTATATCTATATACTATAAAAATACTATATCTCCACACAGAATACTATATATATATATATATTATATTGGGATCTGTAAGATATTTTAATGTTTTTGAAAGTCTCTTAAGCTCACCGATGATGCATTTATTTGATCAAACACACTAAAAACAGTAATAATGGGAAATATTGCAATTTAAAATAACTGTTTTCTATTTTTCTATATTTTAAAATATAATTCATTCCTGTGATCAAAGCTGAATTTTCAGCATCATTACTCCAGTCTTCAGTGTCACATGATCCTTCAGAAATCATTCTAAACGGTTAGTTCACCCCAAAATGAAAATAATGTCATTAATTACTCACCCTCGTGTTGTTCTACACCCGTAAGACCTTCATTCATCTTCGTTCAACACAAATATAAATATTTTTGATGAAATCCGTTGGCTCAGTGAGGCCTCTATTGAGCCACTGAACCTCTCAAGATCCATGAAGGTACTAAAAACATATTTAAAACAGAAAAAAACAAAAAAACAAAATAACGACTTTTCAACAATATCCCATGATGGCCGATTTCAAAACACTGCTTCTGAGCTTTACGAATCTTTTGTTTCACATTAGGGATTCGGATCTCCTATCAAAAGGCTAAACTGTTGAAATCACGTGACTTTGGCGCTCCGAACCACTGATTCGATTCGTAAAGCTCTCAAGCAGTGTTTTGAAATCAGCCATCACTAGATATTGTTGAAAAGTCATTATTTTGGGTTTTTTGGCACACAAGAAGTATTCTCGTCGCTTTATAATATTAAGGTAGAACCACTGAACATGAACTGTTTTAAATATGTTTTTAGTACCTTTATGGATCTTGAGAGGTTCAGTGGCATTGCTCTCAATAGTGGCCTCACTGAGCCGTCGGATTTCATCAAAAATATCTTAATTTGTGTTCCAAAGATGAACGAAGGTCTTACGGGTGTGGAACGACACAAGGGTGAGTAATTAATGACAGAATTTTCATTTTTGGGTGAACTAACCCTCTAATATGCTGATCTGGTCACTTTTGATCAACTTCTGATACTGTCACTTTTGATCAAGGTAATGCATCCTTGCTGAATAAAAGTATTAATTTCTTTTTTTTTAATCTTACTGACCCCAAACTGACAACAAAACATGAATGAAGAAAAGAAAAGCACTGAGGAATAATAAGGAGAAGAAGTGGCTGTGGTACTTAGGCTGGTTGCATTCCCTGTCAGCTGACTGGACGCCGGCTCCACAGGTACGAGAGCAGTGAGACCAGGTGCTCCAGGGACCCCAGCCTCCATGCACTGTTTCCGGTAACTTTCCAACGATGACACACTCACCAGAGATACACCACTGACACACAGATACAGGATTAAATATATAGCAATACAAAAAAATACTTTGTGTCCTTCTCTCTACATGTAAATCTCTCCTACCTTCTCAGGTCCACACCTGGTTCCGTCGATTGGCGAATCCAGTTTGGAGCGGCATGAACCATTTACAGAGCACCACAGAATTTGACACACATTCTGGAACCAAAAGGGCCAGCATTAATTACTTGACAACCTGAAGAACCCCATTGTTATTTGAGACAAGAAAATACATTATATTTTAGAAGAAAATCAAAGTAATCTTCTGCCATAGAGATATTTTTAATATTTAATATTTTAATATTTGGCAGCAGGTATATTAAGCTGCTGTCACTTAAGACCTGACACACGGATCCATTATACTGTTTCACATGCATTTTCTTTCTCAACTGTTTACATTCACTTAAAACATAACTGACTGTTTTTAAGTGAAAATTCACCAAGACTGGGATTTTGACATTATTTTGTGTCAATTTAGTACTGAGAGGCGGCTTTATGTGCACATACTTCAGGTGCGAGCAAAAAATCTGCAGAAATTAGTCAAATTATGCGCAATACGTACAATCCCACGCCGAAATTCAAGCCCTGTAACATTAACAATATTCATCCAGAGCAAATGAAAGGAGTGAGTGAGGGCAGGAGGGTTTGTGTGTTGACTCGCTGTCGGAGAGATGAGAGAGAGAGAGAGAAAGTGCAGCTGGTATCGTGTATCTATTCTGTGGGAAATGAGTATTAGAAGCGTTTCAGATATTTCAGTTATCAGTATCAAAAAAAAAAAATCAATATTACATTGCACTTCTGATTATTATTACAGATACTTTTTTAAAAGACTACAATTGAAAAATGTATGTATTATATACAAAATTCAACTCACTAAAGTGGCTAGTTGGCGGGTGTTAATGTCAAGCCCTGCCTCTGTCTATTACCACAAAAAAGAATTTCAACTTTTTGAGCAAACACCTAAATCATAAAACTCTGGTGTAAAAGCACCAAATCACAGTTTATTGAAGAGAGTCGTGAAATTATTTTATTATATTAAAGTGATTTGATGTTTTTTTTTTTCTGAAAATCTGACTATTTTTTTTTTGATTGGACAATTTTTGCCTGGGAGAAAATAAAATGGCCAAAAAAAATAATCACACAAAGTGTCCCAATCCAAATCTAGGAACCTAAATAACACAGAAACTTGGGCATAGAGTAGAGTCCTTTAAATAGAGGCAATAAACAACCACCAGGAACACTCGCTCTGAAACTGCATAGCAATCCACTAAAATCCGCCTAGCATCCGCATTGCAACGCCCTGGCATCCACCCAGAATATCATAAAAAATGTGGCAATTTTTTAAATGTATGTAGCACTTTTCACAATACACATTGTTTCAAAGCTGCTTTAGAGAAAATCACAATGTTAATGTGTATAATATCCTAAGATTTTCATGCCTTATAATTGCATTTAGCAGATTAGAGCTGGGCGATAATAATTGCTGCATCTGAAAAAAAGGTGGATTTGGTTTAAAACTTCGCAACCGTTAAAAAAGTATGTACTATATAGTATGAATGTGTGTAGTATGATTGAAATTCGGACATGTTGTCATTGCCATGTGACCCACACCATCAGTCACGTTGCTTCACTTCCATTCACAACTCCTCACCCGTTGCCTTATGGGATAGTAAAGTACCCATCGAATGCATACTTCAGAATCTCACCGGAAGTAGTAGGTCAACCAGGTACTTTTCGCCTACTGTTTTATGAATACTATGAATTTGGACATAATACTACGCTCACATACTATACTATATAATATGGAAGTAAGCATATTCGGATGCAGTGATAGTTTACGTTTTGCAACGATACAGGCAATTAAGCAGTTGAGACTTGCTATATAGCATATAATCGCCCTACATGAGTATACTGTATGTTTGCGGATAAAGTTGGACATACTTATATAATCAACTTTATATAAAGAGTTGGGTGATAATATAGTTTGCAGTGAATGATTATTTATTTATTTAGATATTTAACTTGATTTGAACCTGGATCTTGCCCTTTCTATTTATCTTGTTTTTGAACAATGCACTCCTTACATCTACTTCTGAGCAGAAGGTGGCGTTGGGTCCGTACTGCAGCTGGCACTGGTGCTGGGGGGTGTATCGCACTCCAGGTGCCGCCACCGGGGTGCTGAGGTCCCTCTTAGATGGACGGTCGTCCAGACAGAAACCCCAACCTCGACTGAGCAGGTGAAAGGAAGATAACAGAGCTTTATGAATGAAGATCATAGTCTGGAATATTCAAAAATTAGTGGCAAGACGTAAGATATAAAGCATGCAATTACATGTTCCTGTACATGAGTGCGTGTTCTCACTCGAGAAAGCGTGTTATGTACTCCTTGCTGCAGGAGGACCAGGTGAGAGGAGAGGAGTCGTAGTGGAGCTGGCGGGACATGATGAAGGGATGTCTCCCTACTAACTCACAGTCATTCCCTTGACCGTCATGATGGATTCCGAAACTACAACACAAAACAAGCTGAAGTCACTCAACACCTTTTTTTTCCCTTTCAAATTATCTTCCAGAATTTCCTTTCAAACTGCAGTTCAAAGTTTTGGGGTTGGCAAGATTTTTGAAAGTAGTAATATTGCAATTTAAAATAACTTTTCTATTTTTCTATATTTTAAAATATACACTCACCTAAAGGATTATTAGGAACACCATACTAATACTGTGTTTGACCCCCTTTCGCCTTCAGAACTGCCTTAATTCTACGTAGCATTGATTCAACAAGGTGCTGAAAGCATTCTTTAGAAATGTTGGCCCATATTGATAGGATAGCATCTTGCAGTTGATGGAGATTTGTGGGATGCACATCCAGGGCACGAAGCTCCCGTTCCACCACATCCCAAAGATGCTCTATTGGGTTGAGATCTGGTGACTGTGGGGGCCATTTTAGTACAGTGAACTCATTGTCATGTTCAAGAAACCAATTTGAAATGATTCGAGCTTTGTGACATGGTGCATTATCCTGCTGGAAGTAGCCATCAGAGGATGGGTACATGGTGGTCATAAAGGGATGGACATGGTCAGAAACAATGCTCAGGTAGGCCGTGGCATTTAAACGATGCCCAATTGGCACTAAGGGGCCTAAAGTGTGCCAAGAAAACATCCCCCACACCATTACACCACCACCACCAGCCTGCACAGTGGTAACAAGGCATGATGGATCCATGTTCTCATTCTGTTTACGCCAAATTCTGACTCTACCATCTGAATGTCTCAACAGAAATCGAGACTCATCAGACCAGGCAACATTTTTCCAGTCTTCAACTGTCCAATTTTGGTGAGCTCGTGCAAATTGTAGCCTCTTTTTCCTATTTGTAGTGGAGATGAGTGGTACCCGGTGGGGTCTTCTGCTGTTGTAGCCCATCCGCCTCAAGGTTGTGCGTGTTGTGGCTTCACAAATGCTTTGCTGCATACCTCGGTTGTAACGAGTGGTTATTTCAGTCAAAGTTGCTCTTCTATCAGCTTGAATCAGTCGGCCCATTCTCCTCTGACCTCTAGCATCAACAAGGCATTTTCGCCCACAGGACTGCCGCATACTGGATGTTTTTCCCTTTTCACACCATTCTTTGTAAACCCTAGAAATGGTTGTGCGTGAAAATCCCTGTAACTGAGCAATTGTGAAATACTCAGACTGGCCCGTCTGGCACCAACAACCATGCCACGCTCAAAATTGCTTAAATCACCTTTCTTTCCCATTCTGACATTCAGTTTGGAGTTCAGGAAATTGTCTTGAACAGGACCACACCCCTAAATGCATTGAAGCAACTGCCATGTGATTGGTTGATTAGATAATTGCATTAATGAGAAATTTAACAGGTGTTCCTAATAATCCTTTAGGTGAGTGTAATTCATTCCTGTGATCAAAGCTGAATTTTCTTCTGCTCACCAAGGCTGCATATATTTGATCAAAAACACAGTACAGACAGTATTACTGTGAAATATTATTGAAAATTAACTGTAAATCAATTTCTATTTGAATATGTTTTTAAATGTCATTTATTCCTGTGATGATAAGCTGTATTCAGCATCATTACTCTGCTCTTCAGGTCACATGATCCTTCAGAAATCATTCTAATATGATGATTTGCTGCTCAAGAATCTTTTTTTATTATTATCAATGTTGAAAACAGTTGTGCTGCTCAATATTTTTGTGGAAAACTATTTTTTTTTCAGGATACTTTGATGAATAGAAGGTTCAAACAAACAGAATTTATTTTAAATAGAAATTATTTGTAACATCAAAAATGCCTTTACTGTCACTTTTGATCTATTTAATGCGTCTTTGATAAATATGTTTTAATTTCTTAAAAAAAAAAAAAAATACAACCCCAAACTTTTGAATGACAGTGTATTAGAAGGAAAAAAATATAGAGAGGAATTGTTTGTGAAAAGTTTTGTGACATCAGTTGAAAAGAAAAGTCATTTCAGAGGCTAAGCAAGTTATAATATTCTGATGAAAGATTATGAAAATAAAACTTTCTTTTCTTTGGAATAACATGCATGAATGAATAGTGACATATAACACCATACAGAAATGTATATTAATTTAGCAATGTAAAACAATTTTATTTTATAAAGATGCACTAAATTTGCATGCATTTATTATAGTATTATTAGTTAATATTTATGCAATAATAAAAAAAAATTCTAATTAAAAATAATACAAAAAAATCTTTTAAAAATCAATTAAAAACAATTAAACTAGTTTATTTTTATTAAGTTGTGGATTTGGATATATATATTTAGACATCCTCAAAGACAACTTTTTGTAAAGGTTTAGATTTTTTTGTTGTTGTTGAAATATTGGTTTGAAATGTCAGTTTTTGTATTAATTTTACTGCAGTCAAACCTGACCACAGAGAAAGACATTTTGTTATGCATAACATCAAAATGCAACAAAAATGTAACAAAAATGAAAACAAATGCTTAATCAGAGGTTAATCAACCTGATTTCAACCTCTAATCTGGCCATTTTGTTCATTTGTGTGTATAATAGTGTGTTGTGTGTGTGTTTGAGTGGGTGTGTCTGTTTTACACTCTCAATGTTTTAGAGTGTAACCCCTACCTTGGTGTCTGTGTTTTTATTGCATTGTGGCTAAATTATTGATTTTATTTCATGCATTTGCAAAAACTTGCTTTGTGTTACAGTCACACCAGTTCATATATGTGTTTTGGAGGGGTAAAATGTGTCTATTTTGCACTCATGATATTTTAGAGTGTCACCCCTTCATTGCTGTGCACTTTTTTTCTGCATCGTGGCAGATTTGTAGATTGTACACTGTATTTTCGTATTTTTGCGTATTTTCTATTCATAATCAGTGACCTTTCCAAATGATGGATGAAAAATGAATGCCATATTCAGGCACCAATGACACCATTTCATACAAACGTACCTGTGTCCAAGCTCATGAGCAATGGTGAAAGCGACCGGTAGCCCTGAGTCCTCGTTGATATTGCAGGAGCGATGCGGCTGGCACATGCCTGAAAGGTGAGACAAGCCTAGCGTCTCACACGGCTGATTCATGCCTGCGCAGATATCCTTCCTGAGAGGAGAGATCACATCAGGTCAGACACAAAAGAGCACAACAGCTGCTTTGATTCATTTTATAGGCTACTAAAGTTGTGCTGCAGGGGTAAAACTGCTGAAGAAGAGTTATGGCCATGGGTTGAATTCTTTGCCATTTATGCAAAACTGTGTTCAGCTCTAGAGAATCTCAAAGCCTTGGATCAGAACATGATGAGGTAATTCAATCTGTGGAGCTCTGGGTTGAAAAGAGAGCGTTTAGGGGCTGTTAAAGGCTCAGAGACAGACAGCTCCATTACTGTAACCAAGAAACTGACATTTATGATAATGAATGAGAGTGAGCGAGTTCATGTGTGTGTTTGACAGCACTTTATCCCCTCGTAATGGTATTATTAAGTTCTTTACTAGGTAGCTGTATATGTGCAGTTGTTTCAGTGGTATTAAGGTCCACTGTATTTAGGTCTATTCGGCAATATTAAATAATTTCATGGACTAGAATAAATCCAGTTAATTTACAAAGATATTTAGATATTATTTGGATCATTTAGAATAGATACTGACAATCGGCAATGCATTTTACAGGTATAAGAATGAATCTATGAGTATATACTGTTCATATGTATATATTTATACATGCATCTTATGTATTTTTAATTACATATATATATACACGTGTGGGTGAATATATGGTATATATATTGAGAAAAAAAAAAAATATATATATATACATGTATTGTTTTTATATTGCATTTATTTGAACA
>RJVU01026577.1:18192340-18218277 GCA_003731715.1 Anabarilius grahami | reverse complement strand
TTTTTATATATAAGATATAAAAAATATAAAAGATAATAAATAAAATAAATATTTAAATATAAAATATATTAAAATATATGTATGTATTGTGCATGTGTGCATATACGAGCCACAGTCTTTTTACCGTGTGATGAGTATAGCGACATCGTGGTGTGCAGGATGAGTGTCACTTTGAGGATTGAGGTTTTTCTGCCAGGTACAGAAGCTGGTGAGAGTCGTATCAGCGTGGTGAATGATCTTCAGCCCTTTCTGAGAACACACGAAAGTACAAACTAAATTTATTTATATGGTGTCCAGTAACCCTGCTAAAAACAGCAAATGTTATTTTGTGCTTATTTTCAGACTTTTTAAGCAACCAGCCTCATCAGTTAGTCCAGTGGAAAAATAAATCTATAAATCTATAAATATTAAAATAAATTCATATGTACTTCCTCTCTCTGTAGCAGAATGAGCCGGACCAATACGATATGGATTGCATTACCGATGCTGGCATCGTGAAAAATTCCTGCCACCTACAAGAAAGTAAAACAAAATATTTACATAAGAATGTCAGAGCTGCACGTAACAGTTCACCAAGCTGCTCATTTCTATACAAAGAAAGTCTTAGTTCAAACCGAATCACTTGCCATGTTCATGATGGTAAAGACGTAGGACTCAACGTTTCCACTTCCGTGGTAATCCACGAGTTTGGAGTCGCCCACCACCATGGTCTCCACCCAGCGCTCTTTGCTGATGGAGCGAGGGGAGATCCTCCGAGGTCGTTCCCACTCTTGACTCCATTCCCGATTTGGATCGTGATTATGATCCCCACCCTGCTGTTCCTGCTCCCAGCGCTCTCTCTCTTGCTCCACCTTTTGGGAATACTTGGAACCATCTGCACAAACACACACAAATTCTGCTCATGCACCACAGCTTACAATGATTAAAAAATGTAGTTTCTCAAAGTATCCTTTTAATACCATATAATGGTTATGCATCTAAAATAATTTCTTTATTATCTGACCTTTGACCCCACAAGGACTATAGTGAACACTGTGCGCATCTGTGCTGCGTCGCCGCCTGAGGCCGCTCCAGGTTAAACTTCGGTAGATCACATGCGGGTGTCGTGGATGAGTGACATTTGGGTTGTGGCCACGGACCGGCTCGATCAATAACGGCCCCTCTGGTAAATTTAACAGCCCTCTCTATAAGTAAAAAAATCAAGACAGTTAGTCATAAATCATAACAGATGTCATTTACACTACCGTTTAAATGTTTGGGGACAGTACAATTTTTTTAATACTTTTATTTATGGAAGCTTGTTTCAGCCTCTGAATAAAAAAAAAAAAAGGTAATTGCGACTTTTTATCTCACAATTCTGACTTATTTCAGAGAATTGCGAAATATAAACTTGCAATTGCAAGTCATAAAGTCAGAATTGCGAGATATAAACTTGCAGTTGTGTTATAAAAAAAGTCAGAATTGCGAGATAAAAATTGGCGAAAACCAGCTTCCATATTTATTCACCAAGTATGCATTAAATTAATCAAAAGTGGCAGAAAAGACATTTATCATGTTGCAAAATACTTGTATTTCAAATAAATATTTATGTTTCGAATTTCAAAAAAATTAAGCAGCACAACTGTTTTCAACATTGATAATAATTAGAAATGTTTTAATCAGCATAGAATGATTTCTGAAGGATCATGTGACACTGAAGACTGGAGTAATGATGCTTTGAGCACAGGAATAAATTACACTTATATATTTTATATAATATAGCAGAGTTCACATCACAACTATAACGATAACAGCACAGAGAAATTACATAATTGGAATCACTTTCAAATTGATATTTCCAGCTGATGAGCGATACAACATTGATAGCCAATCAGAATCCATTCTGCTTTTTAAAGAGTTTGAGCATTTAAAGTGGCAGACGACAAAACTGCAGCATGCTTAGAATAAACAGAATGATAGTTAGCTAATATAGTTGTCATCTTTATAGTTATCGTTCTTGTTATAAACAGGCATTAAGGGGCATCTTTTAAAAACATTTAAAATTCGTACCAACCCCCAATTTTTGAACTCTCTTGTGTTTTGAGCCTCTTTAATTGTAAAATTCAAAACTCGCCAGCCTTGTTGTAGGAGTAACATTATAACAGTTTATGATTGTCTCTGTAAAATAGGGTCTGTGTACATTGCTCAAAAGCAGAAGAGCCTACCATCCTGTATCTATAATTTAGGGATCCCACAGGTTCACACTTTGTCAGTGTAAATCTATGGTAATTTTTCACCTGTTTTAACATCCACCAGTTGAAAATGGCACACCCAACAAATTTACAGCCCAACTCTCCTCAACAAGCCACTCAGTTTGAGGTATCATTCATGTCTGTAGCCCAAACAGTTTGGGACGCGTTACGCATTAACGGTTTGTTCAAATCATTTAAAGTAGTTTGTACTGTAATGACACTTCAGGTGTCAGGCCTCATTATTTAGATCTGTTGGAATTCCACTGAATGCAGGGAAGGTATTTTCCCTGTCACACTCGCTCTGTTTGTTAATTTCCCTTGCAAGTTCTTGCCAGTCCTGGCATTTTCTCCACACTGCGGGGGCTTTAGTAAGATTACCCACCAGGTGTGCTCAAACGTGTCACGTGCACATGCTAAAACACAAAACAATCACATTATAACACATTCAAAGCATTCGTTAAATGTCACACATCCATGCAGTTTGACATGAAAGTGTTCAAATTAATTCAATCCTATTTGCACCTTTAAAGGGTTATTTCATCCAAAACCGTTCCACACCCCTAATACTTTCTTTCATCTTCAGAACACAAATGAAGATCTTTTTGACGAAATCTGAGAGCTTTCTGTCCCTCCATAGACAGCTACACAATTGAAACTTTGACACTTCAAAAAGTTCATAAAAAGATCGTAAAACTAATCCATATGAATTGAGTGGTTTAGTTCAAATTTTCTGAAGAGACACGATCTCTTTATATGATGAACAGGATTTTATTCATATGTAAACATTGATCAATGCACACATCAGTTGAGGTAAACAGAAGCTCAAACATGTTTGCTTGACATGTAAGAACCAATGAGGTTAATTCTCGTGTGTTTCGCAGCACGTTTGAGCTTCAGCAAGAGGTTTGTCATTCAGGTTCGGTTGAGCTTCTGTTTATGTTCGCTGATCATTGTTATATCATGTCAATAAAAGCCTAAATTCAACCTGTTCATCATATAAAGCGATTTGGACTGAATCACCCAAAAAATAAATCACCCAATTCATATGGATTAGTTTTACGATCTCTTTATGAACTTTTTGAAGCGTCAAAGTTTTAATGGAGGGACTGAAAGCTCTCAGATTTCATCAAAAAGATCTTCATTTGTGTTCCGAAGATGAACGAAAGTCTTTCGGGTTTGGAAAGACATGAAGGTGAGTAATTAATAACAGAATTTTCAGTTTTGGGTGAACTAACCTTTTAACGTTAGAGACTTTTGAACAAACTCATAACACCAACTGTTAAACTCACATTTTAAGGGTCAGATTAGGTTGCATGTTCACTTTTTACATTGTTCTTAAAGTGTGTTTCTCTGTATGTCATGGACTCTGAACACTTCAACCTGTGAGATTTAATTTGGCAAAAAAACACCTCTGAAACGTGCCATTTTTCTCTTATCGCCATTCATTCTTGAAACTGCAGTGAAGTCCCAGCAGCTTCACTGCACTCATGCACTGATTCACCGCCATGCTGAATGAATCAGTCCCACAGGCCAAAAACAGGTGTGTATGTGTGTGTTCAGTACAAACTAAATAAACTGTGACCAGAAAAACATTCCAAATGTTTCGAAACTGGGCTGTGCGTAATGCAAAACAGATACTAGGATTTGTGGAAAGACAGAGGAATACACCATGAATTCTCCAGGGGGCCGGAGACACAGTCATAATATTGACTCAGCCACGTCGATCATCCACAGAGTCTAAACAATACTAACCACTGCAACACTGTGTTGTATAGGTATGGCGTGAGACTCTAAAAGCACATATCTCCTCAAATGAAAGAAAAATCACAACTGAGAGCTATTTAGTGTCTCAATTGCTTCCCCTAGACAAAAAAATGGAGAATAAACATAGATTTGTTTATGTCTCCTGCTTCTCAGGTTTTTCTCCTGAGAAAAGAACCCAGTAATCTCATGTGTCTCCTCTAGAGTTTCAGAAGAGATCTCGAACTGTGCTTTGATTTGCCAAGATAGCAAAGTCTGACATCAAAAACCAGAGATCTCAATACGAACTCAAACATTTCTTATTGAATACTTCCAAAACCAAATAATCTGAGCTGCTTTGCTCTTACTGTATCACAACAAGTGTCTCATTTGTGTTTATACATATATATATATATATATTATATATATATATTAGTATCTAGATTTTAGACATGTACTATGGAAATACCATGTTTTTGGGCATTTATAATGAAAATACTAGTATTATCAGATGATGATACAGTATAATTGATACAGTAGTATTATACTATGATGATACAGTAGTATAATACTACAATATTCTTTGACGTATATTGGTACTATGGTATATGAATATGGAAATTATTCAGTACCAATACATATTTAAAGGGGTCCTTGATAATGATTTCACTTTTTTAACTTTAGTTAGTGTGTAATGTTGCTGTTAGATCATAAACAACATCTGCAAAGTTACGACACTCAAAGTTCAATGCAAACGGAGATATTTTCTTTTACCGAAATCGCATATTAAAGACTACAACAAACGGCTGGTAGGGACTACAAGAAGCTTTTTTCCAGGTTGGTGACATCACAAACCCCACAATTTACATAAATCCTGCCCCTGAGAACACATAAAAAAAGGGGGCGATGCCATGTTGGGCTGCTTTAGAGAAGAGGAAGAGTTGTTGTAGTCGAGTGTTGTTGCCATGCCGTCATTTTACACCGGACTGCTTCACAAACGAGGGTCAATTCAACTCTGGATTTGCACAAAAGATTAACATGACGGCAGATGCTAGTCAATAAATTTATCCACTAACCATTCAGAAACGTCCAGTTTCATTCTAAAAGTTGTAACTTCTTCCTGATTCTCTCCATCAGTGTCGGTTTGAACAATGTAAGGCTGAACACAGTTACTGACAATCCTCATTTTGGCAGCGTGAGATTCTCCAGCTTTGTTGTTGTTGAGCAACCGAAGCAAGAGCTGTTAAAGCTCCGCCCTCTTCTGGAAAGGGGGCCGGGAGCAGCAGCTCATTTGCATTTAAAGGGACACACACAAAAATGGCGTGTTTTTGCTCACACCCAAATAGTAGCAAATTTGACAAGCTATAATTAACACCTTGTGAAAACGGGGATAATTGGTCCCCTTTAAAGTACTGTGGTATCATCTGATGCTATAATTGCAACCTAGTGACAAAATACCATGATATGTGTATGAGCATATGAGTATTTGTGTGTGTATATATACACACACATAAAATACAATACAATTGCTGTGTCATTTTACTGTAAGGTAGTTTACACGAGCCCATAAGACATTTAAGTCCATCTCTGTTTTTATTGGGCCAGTCTTCTCTTTCTCTCTCCTCATCTGCTGCTCACAGCAGAAACGCGAGCTTTGGTGTCAGGGGGCATTGTGAAAACAAAAGCTGAACTGCTAAATACAGAAGCCATGTGTGTGTTGCTTGGCTTCCAGAGTTCCTGCAGGTTTTGGTAGGACTTCAAACAGGATACTATGTAGGACTTCCATCTTATGTAAAGGACTTCAAACTATAGTATAGTACTTCAAAACCAGCCATACGTCCTCTGGAGGGCAGGAAGCATGTATGGATCTGATGACTACTGCAGAGCGGGTCAGTGACGGGTAGTTTTGTTTATCTGTAACTGCTCTGGTTTGAAATAAAAATTGGGGGAAAAAAGGAGTCAACAGAGTTCAGTGCTTTGGGCTTTTCACAAGGACCATAAACCAAACAGTAAACAGTCTTAAAGTTCAGTTTATCGTGCAAATGAAATACACCACATTACTAAAATACTTTGTCCCATCCTAGATTAATGTGTGAGATGACTATAATTATAAACACTTTGGCTCTGGACTGCTTTCAAGATACACTACTGTTCAAAAGTTTGGAGTCAGTATGATTTTTTATTCAGCAAATGGACAAATTAAATTGGTCAAAAGTGACAGTAAAGACATTTATAATGTTACAAAAGATTTATATTTCAAATAAATGCTGTTCTTTTGAACTTTATATTCATCAAAGAATCATAATTTAAGAAAAAAAAATAAAAATCTGAAATCTCAAGCGGTCCGAAATGTCAACTTCTGGCTTAACCAATGGCGTGAGTTTGGAGTGGGACTACCTGCTTGGACAAACAATAAAAGACTGGAAAAGTGTTTAAAGGGGGGGGGGTATCACACACAGTTTCTGCCAATCTCATGTTAATCCTGAGTACCTATAGAGTAGTAGTGCATCCTTCATATCTCCAAAAAGTCTTTAGTTTTATCATATTTATAAAAGATACATACGCTGTACCGAGTCTTTCTGAAAACAGCCGAGATATTCTCCATTCACTTTAACCAATAAAAAAGTTATTGCAACTATCAGTTTCTATGGTTATTTTAATAACAAATATCGAGAGCGCATCAATGTAATGCATAAGAACAAAACTGTCAGCTCCACTTAACGGTGGGTTCTTTGGGAAGCAAGGTTATCTTTCCCTCACAACCAAAAACACACTTCTTTGGTGACATTGTTGATTTCGTAGTCTAAAAACAAAGGGACAAATCTTTCTCGAGCAAGTCCTGTGCAGGGCTACCGACGACTTCCATAAAGCTGAACGAAGCACGTTGATGGGAGTGCTCTTGCTCTCTCGCTCTGGTCGATGTGTGCACGTGCGCTCTTCCGGGGGAAGTGCCCGTATAAGGAATTCCGGCCTTTATTACATAATAAAGGGCCATACACGAAAAAAAACTATGTATTTTTGAAAAAAAACTGAGTATTTTTGGCATGTTTTGGCCATGTTTAGCATGAGAAGCCAACTCTTTAACAGTGTAAATAAGTCAGAATGCATGAAATAGCATGAGACCCACTCTTTAACACAGTCAATGTTTTTGCAAACATGTTTGGTGACACTAGTGTGATCACTATAAATTTGCCTTGTATGGAAAAATATTAATAAAATTAAAAACTCTTTTTGTGTTCCACACAAAAATTACAGAATGATGACAGAATTTTTATTTTTGGTTAAACTATTCCTTCAAAAACTCTCCACAAGCTCTGCAGTGTTGAACATGTGTAGTTTTTGGCCTCTGCTCCACCACCAATTGCATTGCACAAAACATTAGCACATTGTTTTTTATCGTTTGTGCGTGGCTGTAGTGCACAAACGCTCTGTACTGACCATTTGCACCTCATTATATTTTAGTTTGGCCACAAAGAATCCTGACTTTGTCCGCTTTAAAAGCAAAAGCACCTGGAATCATCTCAGCATCCTAAACAGCAATTTTACAAAGGTCTATCTGTCTTATTTTCTGCTTCTCTCATTCATACATTAAACACTGGAGTCTCTGAGGAGTGAATGCAAAAAAGTTAATGGAATGTGAGTGTAATAGCACCCGAGACTGAGAGAGAATGTTTGGAGGGGAAGATAACGTGAGAACGGAATGAAGCGCTGTTGACTGACATAAACACGACCTTACAGGAGGGGCATGCATGCTCAGGCAGTGACTGACAGACAGAGAGCATTTAGTGCAAGTATTGCAGGCATACTTGTGCAAATTATGCATGCACCTAATAAATCAAAGCTCGTTTTCAAGTCCACAACTCTTTCCTGTGCTTTCACCGACAATTCATTCTCTCTGCATCTCCTCTTTTGCCCGTTTGCAACTTCTTGTTCAATTGCCAAGTTAGAATGAGTCATGTTATGTGCTGACACACTGACCTGGTTACAGTTCTTCTCAAATTCCCTGCTTTTTATGAGAATCCATTTCGAATAACAGGCTACTATTGGATCTTATTACATGGGTCTCTGGAACAGCTAATTCTGATTGGTCAAAAGTGGCATTCTGCAGTGAAATATTGTTGTATAATGAACATTAAATCATATAATTGACTGTTGTCCTGCAAAGCTCTCTTCCTTCCTAGATTAAAAAATAATTTAAACTCAGAGCAATATTTCATGTGCATTTGTATATCCATTTGGTAAGTAGTCATGTAATAAATGGGATGATTTACAGTCAGACGGTCATTGTCGGAAAATATAAACTCTTTCATATCTACTCTGCTGAACCCACAGACGGCCCACACGCTGCTGTTTCTTTGTAGAGTCACTCTGTGGGCCAAACACTGACTTCTTTTTGCAAAAAAACAGAGGCCAAAGAGTTAAGTGTCTAACAGGCCAGTCGATGTTGCTCCAGACAGGCATTTGTTCAGTCTGGGACCACCAGGTTTATAGGAGCTCTTTACTAGCAGTGTGATTATTGTTTTAGTAATTGTAAAACTTTAGTAATTGAAATAAATATAAATATTAGGTGAAACACAAACTTAAAAACTTAAAAATGTTTAAATGTTATAGATGTTTAAATATTAAAATTACTAAAATACAAATAAATTAAAGCTAAATAGAAATATTTAAACTGATAAAAATTAAATTACTAAAATTTAAACTAAAATTAAAATTGAAAATCAAAACAAAATCATAAATATAAAGTAATTCAAAATATGTTTACTAGTGGCCTCTGAAAGAAACAGTCAGATTAATTTCAAATACATGAAATGGCATTAGCAACCTATTTTCCTTCAATAACGTGGCCAATTTCAGATTGAAATGGAACATTCAAAATAATGTAAGGCTGGACAAGAAGAGACGAGAAAATATTCTCGTCGCTTTATAATATTAATATTGAACCACTGTACTCACATGAACTGATTTAGATATGTTTTTAGTACCTTTATGGATCTTGAAAGAGGAAATGTCATTGCTCCCTATGGAGGCCTCACTGAGTCATCGGATTTCATCTAAATATCTTAATTTGTGTTCCGAAGATAAACGACGGTCTTACGGGTGTGGAACGGCATGAGGGTGAGTAATAAATGACAGAATTTTCATTTTTGGGTGAACTAACCCTTTAAGGGGTGGTAATAATATAATAAGATCCCCTTCATTCGTCACAAGAGGAGCGAAATCTAAGTGGCTCATTTTTTCACATGCTTGCAGAGAAAGGCTTACCAAAACAAAGTTACTGGGTTGTAATTTTTCACGTTTTCTGGGTTGGTAGATGCACCAGGGACCCGATTATAGCACTTAAACATGGAAAAAGTCGGATTTTCATGATATGTCCCTTTTAAAATGTGCAATAATATCAGGAGTATCCATTAATAAACTAAAAAGGTCAATTTTGATGTTGACTTTAACAGCCAAAGACAATATCTGCACTACTGCAAGTATGTAAATTCACTCCACTGGCCAGTTGCATAAACTATGTTAAGACTGTGTCTTAAAAGCTAATTTGATCAACTGGAAATTTGTCAAGAGGTAATCAGTCTTTCTTTTCTAATTCAAATTAGACTGATCTACCTTTTTGTGTAACTACCTTTAAAAAGTTAGGACCAGTATTAAAGAAAGACATGTCTAAGTGTTGCAGTTTATGCAACCAGCCCCAGAAATAAACTGCATGATATACATTAAACAACTGACAGATAAAGTCAAATATCTCTCACCAGTCCCTCACAGGTGCTGATGGCAGCGGTCCCGGATACGTCATCATCCATTACTGTGCCAAGAAGGTGACAGGCACCGTTCCCAGATGTTTGTGGCCACTTTTCCATTAAACTCCCGTTGTGTCTCTCCAACACATATTCACTGGAGAGTAGGTTGTCATTGGTGGTTAGATTGAGAGTGAACTCCCGACCTTTGTAGTTGAGTCTGTAATACACCCGCCTCTCCGCTAAATTCAGGTCCCTCTTATGTCGCCTGTCAGTGAAGTGATGTGATAAAGCGTATGAGATGAATTTCCCATCCCTGTCCACTTTTTCAGGATGATCCACATGAAACTCAGAGTGCTGCTTAATGAAGAGGTCTAGTAATGAAAACAAGACAGTTCACTTTACATTTAAGTACATATTACAACAGACAATCATTTCTCTAGCTACCAGAGGATAGTTTTATTTTGATAGGGTGAAATATAACCCAGGCATTGATTTATTCAAGCCATTTGAACCATTCAGAGAGCTATGTTACATCCAAACCACCATGATTACCTTTGATCCTCACCCATAATTACATATATCTGTCCTCTTCATGTCAGACAACATAAAACAGACAAAATGACTCATGAAATTGTAGACCAATTACCTTTTATTCCAATGAACAGATGTGGTAATTTCTCAAAATACATATACAAGATTGAGAATGTTTATACTAAAGTACTTGAACTGAATCATTCATGCATTAAAGGGTTAAATATGCTTTTATAGATAGAATGAGATTGTGTAAAGTTCAGGGCTCCAGAAACAGAAACATGGACTTTGCAGCAGCTGACCACTCGCCTCAGTGAAACACTTGACATATCAGAGGGACTTACCAGCTCGTTCTGTAGATAAAACAGCCTAAAAGTTGCAAGTAAAATATACTTGAACACACTTGTATCATTCTTTTGCATGAAAACACAAACCTTGTTCTGTGTCTGGAAAGAGGTAGTCCGATTCAGAGCTCTTGACGTGGCTCGCAGCCAGAAAGAAAACACAATTGAACCGCAAAATCGCAACGCTGACCCGACTTGGCATGTTTCTGCAACGCAAAATTAAAACGGTAAATAAACGTTCTGCTGCACTGACGCCGAACAACTGGTTAAAGTCAGTCCTGAGGGGAGTTTCTGGTGAAGGCAGGAGACCTCTGGGGTCAGCGAGACGGAGAAAGAAAGTGAACGGAGAATGAAGGAATATGATGTGGAGTGGGAGGAGAGATTCCTGACTGACTTTCCTCCTGTGTTTCCACGCGCAGGAGGAGAGGAGATCAACTCAGGACTCTAAAAACAACGCGCCGAGGGGTACTGCACGCTCAAATGGCACTTTTTTATTTTTCAAAAATAGACTGTAAAAGCTGCTTATCCATAGGAAAATGTTGGTGCAACCCAGAATTTGGGACGTGTCTTAAGTAAGGGATAATGTATGGTCATTATTCCTGAGGGGTTTATTTTGCAATCATGTCATGAGTGACTGTAGGCATACATGCTTACTCCACGGCTGCACACCAAATTCGTTGATTTTATTTTAATTTTTTTTTAATTTTATTTTTTTTTATAATTGTACATGTCTTAAAGGTACTACAATAAATAAAGCTATCTAAGTAAACATGCGCTAGGCGGACGTGTTTAACCGCTGAGCTCGCCGTTTTTTGTCGCGCTCGCAGACGCTCAAATTAAAATTCAGCTTTTAAAAAAAATAATCTTGCGTTTTTTCTCTTTCCATTGTGAGCATTTTCTTTGTGAATGACCACTTTTGTGATAAAAAAAAAACACAAGACGCAGGACAGTGGGATGAAAAAAACGCAAAGTCGAGACTCGTTGAGTTGCGTTACTTTTGCTACGGATGAACGGTATACCGCGTTACAATGATGACTGCAAATATTAAATATCTGACAGCTGGATGGCACTTTTGACCAATCAGAATCAAGTATTCCAGAGTAAATCGTGACAGTTTAAAGGCCCAATGAAGAGTGTTGGAACGCGCAGTATTATTCAATGTGTTGCCATAATTTCAACTGAAACAGGAAGACAGGGCGATATATCGAACAGCCCCGCCCCCTTTTTTTAAATAGCCAATTGCTACAGCTCGGCTAGAGCCGTTAGACTCTGTAAAATCTCTGTTTCCTTCTAATCTCTAACCGTTTCTCCTCATAATGTCCTTTATATCGCTTATATACAGCATTCTGAGCAGAATTCAAATGGTCCGATACCTATTGTGGTCTGTGCCGACTCGCACATGTGATTCGCTCTGTGCTCTTGTGTCTCTGGACCAGAGTAGACTGTGGTGCTCGCGTTGCGGCGGTTCATGTGACACTAACGCGAAAACGGACTTCATTCGCATCAAAGGAAAGCATAATCTCTATATAGTGCACTATGTGCCGTTCGCCATGTAGAAACTAGTAAATGTGTGAACAAATGACCGATTTCAGCCGAGGCTTCAGCGTCTGTAAGAGTGTAGGAGGGGGCGGGACTTCAGATTCTAGAGAGCTCTCTTGATTGGACCGAATATTTGACGAGAAACTGAAGTGCGATGTGATGTCATGAAAATCAGTGATCCATTTTAGCGGAAGTGAGAGACTGTAAGTTTTGAATGCTTATATCTCCTAAATGCTAATTTTGTCATTGTTTTGGAACACACCAACTTATTCATAACCTTAACGCTAACATATTCATACTAAAAGCTAAAAAACTTAAATTTTGATTTCAGGGGGACTTTAAAAACTTCTAGCATTGCCAACCCGATCTCACAGCAATTCGTATGTATTTTACGAGGTGGCTAACTCGTACAAATTCATACGACCTCACTCGGACGAATTCATACGTTTTTTGCTAAATCGTACGTATTTTACGAGTTGACAAATTCGTATGAATTCATACGAATGACCTACCCCAAACCCTGCCCCTAAACCTACCCGTCACTGAGGTTTAGACAAATCTTACGAATTTGTACGAGTGAGGTCGTATGAATTCATACAAATTAGCCACCTCGTAAAATACGTACGAATTGGTTGTGAGATAGTGTTGGCATTGCTGTACTGTTCTACGGGATAAGTCACATTTTGCTCATTAGGTAAATTTAAATTTGTAAATTTTTGGTACACTTAGGGCTCATTCACACAGAACGCGATTTTTGCTTTGCCTAACCCAAAGTCTCAAGACGTGTTTTTTAAAAGTTTAACTGATTTTAACTTGAGCGCCGCGTTTAGAACGCAGTCATGCGCGAGATGGTGCAAAAGATGTAAGACATGAGCGCAACGGTCATACATGTTCATCTAGCACGTGTTTACATAGAAAAACAATGGAAAAGTAGCGCACTGGAATGGAAAAAGTACCCTGTGTGAACAGCCCCTTAAATAGAACTAATATCCAAAGGCAAATCCCCTTCCTCTTGTTTTAAAGCACATCCTTTTACGGGGAAGAAAACTATTTTGGGCTTGTTCCTTGTCTCATCTTGATATGGTTATTTAATTAAAGACTGCCTAATTTTGGAGAAGATTTCATATCCATATGGATCACACATGCTCTCACACCCTTGTACAGCCAAAATTGCTCTGTTGCAAGCAGATTTTATCAAGAGCACTAAGATGTTTTAACTTTATATACCCATTAATTTCCTACATTATTTCTTATATTCTTCATTAATGTCATGAAAAATGTCATGAAATTCTTTCATTCATTCATTTAACCAACCAAGTAGTTGTGATATTTCAAGCACAAAAACAGAAGTGTCTCATGCCGAACACGCATACGGCCGTTTTCAGTGATTTATAGTTTATAAAGTTTTAAATATGGATATTTTTCTTACAAAAATCCATAGCTTTGCTTCAGAAGGCCTTTATTAACCCACTGGACTGGAGTCATATGGATTACTTTTATGATGGATGGATGCGCTTTTTGGAGCTTCAAAAACTCGGGCACTATTCAATGCCATTACAAAGCTGGGAAGAGCCAGGATATTATTTAATATAACTCATATATACCTAAGATGGCTTGAGGGTGATTAATTTCATATTTAAAATGTAGACTTTCCCTTACAGTGAACATTTGGAAATTTGGGATTCAAAATATGAAGTTCTGGGATTCTGAGAAATGAAAAACAGAGATGCTTTATTATTGCTTCTATTATTATTTATTTATTATTAATTAATAATAATAATTATTATTATTTAAGATTGTACACTACAAATACTGCTGGCTCGGTGATGAATTTCTTATATTCCTCTATTGTAAGCTGATTACAAAAATGTCTGCTAAATGTAAATGCACGTGTTATACATGTGTTACATGTTAAATATTAAAACATACATGTTAAAACATCATATTAATATATTCTAACCTGTTGATGTTGAGAAAAGGTCATGCCCCTGTCTGCTACCTTTGTTTTGAGCCCATCTCTGTGCATAAATGCACTACACAACATTTCCTCACGGTGGTGCAGTTTTCTGTTGTTGCTTTTGAACTTTGTTCCACATTTTACAGGTCTAGGACGTCTTCCAGCATTGCTATTTCCCAATCACTCTGTGTAAAGGCTGCAGAAGTTCCTCAAACGGACTTTTAAACACCTTCAGTTACAGTCGCCATCATGTTAAGGGTCAGAGGAGTATGACAGCAAGGAACATTCTCTTTCTGTCCTGTAGAGCTGCTGTAATTGCATGAAACCAGGTGAGTTTGAGCTTAATTCATTGAGAAAACAAAAGCTAATCTGACTGATTTGTTAGTGTTATATTGCTTTATGGCTTAAACTCCATGTTGCCTTGACTGATAGAAGCTTAAAAGTGAAATACAGATTTTTAAGACTTTCAGGGCTGTATCACAACATAAAAAGGCTGTTCCAATCAAGTTCTATTATTATCATAAATGTCTATGCTTCAACAGTTTTCTAAATGCATTAAATTTCATTTTCCCCCAGTGTTGTAGTGTAGTGAGAGTGGTCTAGTACGTGTGGTTATGGAGGGGTTTTGGGCTGTGGTGTTCCCTGTGCTGAGGATCTGGTTCACCAGCGTGGTGTTCCTGATCATGCTGCCTGCCATGTTTGGCATCTCTCTCGGCATCACAGAGACCTACATGAAGCTCCTTATCAAATCCTTAGAGGTGCGTATTCTGCGTAAGACCTGTGTTGCTATTGTTAACTATTGAAATCACTTTTATTAATTGTAATTAAAGCTGAAATAAAATATACTGTAAATATTACATGAAAACTTAAAAGAGATGTTGACTTGGAAAATAACTGGAATAAGTACTAAAATTACTAACAGTAAAACTAAATATTAAACTAAAATAACAAAATATATAATGAAAACTAAAAATAAAAGTTACTTCAAAATATTAATAAAAGCTATAATAATATATAAACAATAGTAAAATAACACTGTAAGACCTACATATTTACATATACATTAGGGTTATATTATATCCATGACCTTAAGATTTAAAAAAAAAAAAATATATATATATTTATTCATATATATGCATAAAACCATCCTTATTTTCTTTCCTAAAACATGGAACGTCTTGTTATTTGATTGTGCACAACTGCACATAATTCCAAAGAAAAAAAAATCCATGTAATCCTTAATCAAAATGTTGTAACTTCCTCCACCAATGAGACGTCTTTCCTTTTTCTCACTGATGTAAGTTAATCTGTACTGATAGTCAAATAGCTATTTCACATTCTTTCTGGCTCCGTTCTAAATGTAACACCCAATTTTCCTCCTATCAGCTCCCAAAAGATAAAATCAAGTCATGCCCTACATTTTTTTGTACAGTAAAAGGGTTACGAAGCCATTCAGTTCATGATGACTGTGTTTGTCACCATTTTTAAACACTCTTTAGATTTTCAAATGGTGGTCCTGTAATAGTCCTGCATTAAAAGTTCTGCAGTGACAAATTATTTTATGAAAGCACAACGTCTCTCTGTTGATATTAGCTTATAAAAACTGCATATATATTAATTGTACACAACTTAGACAAATGTTTGGACAAACTTTAAGATGTACAGCATGACAAACTCTTGGATAGTCTTACCAGGACACTAGGCTATTGCACATACTCACCAAGGGGAAATGAAACGGTTTTGTTGACCAATGAATACTGTGGCATAATCAGATTGTATTATATATTTCTTAAACTGAAATGTGCTGTATCATCACAAAGATAAGTGCCCTTTGGTCTTAATTGTGATTCATTATGCAAGTTTAAAGCCTAGTGTCAGTAGCAGATGGAATCACACGATATGTATTAAGCTTTACTCTGTGTTTTTACAGTGGGCAACACACAGAATACAAAGAGCGAGTAGAGCAGAGGAAATACTGAAACATTCCGCATCAAATGGTGAGTTTACACACATAAGGGCTTAAAGGATTAGTTCATTTTAAAATGAAAAATACCCCAAGCTTTACTCACCCTCAAGCCATCCTAGGTGTATATGACTTTCTTCTTTCTGATGAACACAATCAGAGTTATATTAATAAATATCATGACGTGTCCTAAAATATCTAGCTTTCACCAGACCGCCTTCCGTATTCAAATTACGGAAAACTGGCGTCACGTGTAGGTTGAATACAGGGGTGTCCAAACTCGGTCCTGCAGGGCCACTGTCCTGAAGAGTATAGCTCCAACTTGCCTCAACACTCCTGCCTGGAAGTGCCTGGTAAACCTTGATTAGCTGATTCAGATGTGTTTAATTGGGGTTGGAGCTAAACTTTGCAGGACAATGGCCCTCCAGGAAGAGGATTGGATACCCCTGGTGTAGGACGTAGTGTAAGCGTTTTGAACTGTGAGAGGTGTTACACTTTCTTCTTAAGTTGAATACGGAAGGCGGTCTGGCGGAAGCTAGATATTTTACTTTATAATTTGTTAAATATGGATATTTTTCTTACACAAATGCATCGATTCGCTTTAGAAGGCCTTTATTTACCCCCCGGAGCCGTGTGGAGTATGTTTATGATGGATGGATCCGTTTTCTTGAGCTTAAAACTCAGGATATTTATTAATAAACTCATATATTAAGAAAGTCATATACACCTAGGAGGGCTTGAGGGTGAGTAAAGCTTGGGGTAATTTTCATTTTAAAGTGAACTAATCCTTTAACCCCAAGATATCGTCTTTCTAAACACCGATTTTAACCCCGGGTGGGTTTCCTCCAGGTGCTCCGGTTTCTCCCGCACAGTCCAAAGACATACAGTTTAGGTGAATTGGATATGCCAATTGGCCATAGGAGTGTGTGCAGTGTGTCCCAGTACTCTCAGTGCTGGGTTGCATCAGGAAGGGCATCCGGCATAAAACCTGTGTTTCTGAAATAAGTCTCTTAATATTGTGAAATATTATTAAAATTCAAAATAACTGTTTTCTATTTTAGTATATTTTATTTAAAATTTTATGAATTCTTATGATCAGAGCTGAATTTTCAGCATCATTACTCCAGTCTTCAGTGACACACGGTCCTTCTGAAATCATTCTAATATGCTGATTTGCTGCTCAAAAAAATATTTCTTATTAATATCAATGTTAAAAACAGTTGTGCTGTGTAATAATTTTGTGGAAACTGTGATACATCTCTTTCAGGATTCTTTGATGAATAGAAGGTTCAAAAGAACAGTATTTATTTGAAATAGAAATCTTTTGTAACATTATAAATGGCTTTATTGTCACCTTTTACCAATTTTTTTTTATTATTAAATTCTTTCAAAAAAAACATTTTTTTTTAATTACTGACCCCAAACTCTTGAACGGTAGTGTATATTACACAATGGAACACAATGACAGTCACTGTCAAGCTTCAAAAAGGACAAAACAAAACATAATACTGTAAAAGCACCATAAAAGTGGTCCATATGACTATATTCCAACTCAAATGAAGTATATGACAACAACTTTGTATGAGGAACAAGCTGAAATTTAAAAGTCATTCACAATGATGTCAAAGTTGTTGACAGGGAATCGCTGAAGCAGAATGCAAATGAATAATAGCTTTCCTGTAGCTCAGTGGTTAGAGCGTGGCACTAGCAATGCCAAGGTTATGGGTTCGATCCCAGGGATTGCACATACTCAGATACAAATGTATACTATAATGCAATGTAAGTCGCTTTGGATAAAAGCGTCTGCCAAATGCATAAATGTAAATGTAAATAATGACTTAAATATCAGTCTGTTTGTCATTGTATAAGGATTGAGTATTTCTGCCTTTCTTTCAATGAAAACAGAGCTTCTGTCTTTCCTATATCATTCCTCAGGTTCTTGTAAAAGTGGATATCCTTTTTGCCTTTTAGTTTAGCTGCATGACTGCTGCATGATGATGGTTTCTCAAGACACAAGCAGAGCTCTGAGATCTCTTGGGCTCTCAGCTTATCTGTCTACTCAAGCAATCACGTGTTACAGTTGCTCTTGCTGTCACACATTCATGGTGGACTTTAGTCTGTTTTTATCAGTTCCACCTTCCATTAGATTTATAAATGCTCTTTATCAATACCTCACTGATCTTCACTGATTAATCTACATCTTAGCTGATGATAGTGTTACTGATTATACCTGGTTATAAAGTGTCTTACTGTGTCTTGTTTGAATGCGTTTTGGCACCGAACTGTGTTCGCTGTGCTTACATCAAAGGAAAAAGTCAAATGTCATCATTAATTTCCTATCATTCTGATACAAACATGTGCGACTTTATTTCTTCCCTTGAATATAAAAAAGAGATGTTCTCATTGTTCTTTTCCATATAAGGAAAGTGAATGGACACAAACAGTAAAGCCATTTATAATGTTACAAAAGATTTCTATTTCAAATAAATGCTTTTCTTTTGACCTTTCTATGCATCTAAATAAAACACAAAAGTATTTAGCAGCACAACTGATTTCGACATTGATACTAATAAGAAAAAATGTTTCTTGATCACCAAATCAGCATATTAGAATGATTTCTGAAGGATCATGTGACACTGAAGACTGGAGTAATGATGCTGAAAATTCAGCTTTGATTACAGGAATAATTGAAACCAGTTATTTTAAATAATTCACAATAATACTGTCATTTTAACCAAATAAATACAGTCTTACTGTGCATGTCATTATAATGTTAACCAAGACGTTTGTCTGTGTGACTCAGGTTTAATTCAGCGGGATAATTCCTCTTTGGAGCAGGAGATTGAGGAGTTGCGTCGGAACAGGCCGAAGTCGGCCGAGCGCGGAGACTTCACTCTGAGCGACGTCCTGTACTTCACCAGGAAAGGCATTGAGAGCATAGTGGAAGACGATGTCACGCAGAGATTCACCTCAGAGGAGCTGGTGTCCTGGAACCTCCTCACCCGAACCAACTACAACTTCCAGTACATCTCTCTCAGGCTCACTGTACTGTGGGTGGTTGGCGTGGTTGTGCGATACTGCATATTGCTTCCTCTACGGTAGTGTACCAGTTCCGTAATACTTTATACCTAGTACATTAAAGTCCCCATGAAATCAAAATGTACGTTTTTTAGCTTTTAGTATGAATATGTTAGCCTTAAGGTTATGAATAAGCTGGTGTGTTCCAAAACAATGACAAAATTCGCATTTAGGAGATTTCAAAACGTACAGTATCTCACTTCCGCTAAAATGGATCATGGATTTTCATGACATCACTGTGCACTTCAGCTTCTCATTAGATCTTCTGTCCAATCAAATGCTCTTTAGAATCTAAAGTGTCCCGCCCCCTACATTATAAATAGACGCTGAAGCTGCGGCTGAAATTGCTCACTTGTTCACACATAGTGCACTATATAGGGGATAGGGAACGATTCAGACAGTGTAAATATGCTTTCCATTGACACGAATGAAGTCTGGTCTCACGTCAGTGTCATGCGAACCGCAGCGCACACAGTCTGCTCCGGTCCAGAGACATGATCGTACAGAGTGGATCATTTGCGCGAGTCGACGCAGACCACAACACGTATCGGACCCATTTAAATTCGGCACAGAATGCTATATTTTAAAGCGATATGGAGAAGATTAGGAGGAGAAATGGTTAGAGATTAGAAGGAAACTGAGGTTTTACCAAGCTCAACGGCTCTGGCCGAGTTGTGATATAAGTGAAACACTATTGGCTATTTTTAAAAAAAGGGGAGTAGCTGTTTGATATGTCCTGCCCTGTCTTCCTGTTTCAGTTGAAATTACTTCAACACATTGAATAATGCCGCGCTTTCCAAGACACTTCAGCAGGCCTTTAACATTCAAAAGTTTAAGTTCAGTAAGATTTTTCAAAGAAATTAATACTTTTATTCAGCAAGGAAAATTATTTCAAATAAATGCTGTTCTTTTGAACTTCCTATTCATCAAAGAATCCTGAAAAAAAAAAAATTTTAAGCAGCACAGCAGTTTTCAACATTGATAATAATAAGAAATGTTTCTTGAGCAGTAAATCAGCATATTAGAATGATTTCTGAAGGATCATGTGACAGTGAAGACTGGAGTAATGATGCTGAAAATTCAGCTTTGATCACAGGAATAAATTACATTTTAAAATGTACTAAAATAGAAAACAGTTATTTTAAATAGTAATAATATTTCACAATATTTCTTTACAATATTTCAGTTTTTACTGTATTTTTGATTAAATAAATGCAGCCTTGTTGTAGTGTATATTAGTTAGATTCAGTGTTTTGTTCTTTTGTTGGCAGTATATTTGTTGAAAAAAGTCATTATTTGATTTAATTTCAATTCAATTTGAATCACTTATGTGTCAAAGAACAGTATATATAAATAGTATAGTAGTATTTTTTCTCATGCTTTTTTTTCATGCATCTGTCCTCCTGTTATTGTCTCAGGATTACGCTGACAGCTATAGGGCTGAGCTGGTTGGTAATTGGCACAACGATGGTGGGTTTCCTCCCTAATTTCAGGTAATGCTTTGGTTATGTTATCAGCTTTACAAATGTGTTAATTATTCATGATTGCACTTAATCAAGTTGATATCACTTCATGGTGAAGAGACCAGCATTATATTATGACAGCCAGCCTATATTATGTTTTGGATACCGGTGTATTCAAAATGAGATAATGATGGTCTCCACTAGGCTTCTTAACCACACAACTTATGATCAAATGTCTGAATTTGCTATAATACTTAGCCAAAAACCAGTTTAAGAACAGTTAAAGAATATTTCTCAATTATTCAACTCAAATCATAAGCTATAATTCAGGATGCAATTAAATCCATCATAACATGGGATCATTTTAAAGACGTTTTCAAAGTAAAGCACGTTTCTTTAATGCAGTATAGTCTTAGTGGGCTTGATGAACAGATCAAATAAATTTCTCTCACAAAACAATTGATGAGTGGGTAATGATTATGGGTAAACAGTTGCGACATCCATAGGTCCAACAGCTAAGAAGTGCATTATCAAATCTGCATTGATATCAATGATTTACACACACACAAAAAAAACTATTTTTTTTAGTTTTCAAATATATTATGTAATTTTAGATATTTAAACATGATGACAGTTATTGCTAATCACGTTACCACAGTTTTATTTCAAGTAATACTATTAAAAATGGTTAATAAAACAATTTACATCAAAATAAATGTGTTTATTTTCATGTAAATGACAAATGTCTATGCAGAATGATAACATTTTAACAATGGGCAACTCATAATAGAACACCTGTTGAGTTCATTTATGTCTTTTTCTGTGTGTGTCCATTAAAGTGTTATTTAATCCTAATTATATTCATCACAATCTTTTGTTTCAGAGTGAAGGGTTGGTTGAGTGAACTAGTCCACGTCATGTGCTACAGGATCTGTGCAAGAGGTCTTTCAGCTACAATTCACTACCACAACAAGTGAGTTCAAGGCTTCGTTTAATGACAACCAGTCTTATCAAGTAACAATAATATGGTTTAGACTTGTACAGAGGCACCGTGGCTCTGTTCTTAAACCTTTCTACATAGGCAGCTGCCTTCTAAAGGGGCGGTCACACTACACTTTTCATTCCATTGACTTCTATTCATACGCATACGAATGCTGGAGACAGGAAACTTAAGCTGATGCAAAGAAGTTTCTCATTTCGCTGCATTTCAAAGTTGAACTCCAACCTGTGAATTTGTATCACTTGAAGAAGATTGAAACGCAACAGCATGACCTCATAGCTGAATTTAAAAAATGCGAACTTTAAACAGGGTTTATGTAGAATTCAGAAACCCTAGTTATTAGCGACACCGGTGGCCGTTAAGTGAACTGCAGCCAGCACTTGCACTTGCACTGTGATTCAATGCCCCGATATACTCACGGCAAAGTTATTTTTCATTCTTTGCTTAGAAGTAAAAAAACAGTTGGAAATACCTTTGCAGCGATATACTGTTAATGAACATCCAGATGCCGTCTACGCATGGAGATGAATAATCCCATTCATCTCCATGGTTGTTGTTCAGACAGCACATGTACACAAACTAGATGCTGCCATCTTTGCTTCATGTGCATTTCCAGAGACATTTTTTAGCCAATCACCTGAGCTGTAAATGTCATGTGGCTGATCACTCTATTTGAACTCCTTGTAGATGTCATTACATCTAGACACCTATAATATTATGTAGTAGTTTTTATGTTACTTGCCTTTTTATATTTTGTAAAAGTACAATGAGTACTTTGGAATGGCTGTCAGTGGAGAAAACTGCTTTTTTGCCCATAATGGTGAAGTTGCAGCATCTACCACCAGGACCTAGTTGACAAACACCTGTATTAAATGTGTAAATTGTGTAAATGTAATGAGTCTGTGTAATGCTAATTCTTTTTTTCCAGACAGAACAGACCTAAGAGAGGAGGCATTTGTGTTGCTAATCACACTTCGCCAATTGATGTTGTTATTCTGGCTAATGACAGCTGTTATGCCATGGTGAGTGAGACAGAATTAAAGCATTAGTTCACTTCAGAATTAAAATTCCCTGATAATTTACTCACCCCCATGTCATCCAAGATGTTCATTTCTTTCTTTCACCAGTCGAAAATAAATTAAGGTTTTTGAGGAAAACATTCCAGGATTTTTCTCCATATAATGGACTTCACTGGGGTTCAACGGGTTGAAGGTCCAAATGTCAGTTTCAGTGCAGCTTCAAAGCGCTCTACACGATCCCAGACGAGGAATAAAGTCTTATCTAGTGAAACGATTGTTCATTTTCTAAAATTAAAAAAAGATTAAATTAAATTTATATATTTTTTAACCACAAATGCTTGTCTTGCACTGCTCTGCAATGCGCCACGCATTATGTAATCACATTGGAAAGGTCACGCATGACATAGGTGAAAGAACCGACCCAGTGTTTCCAAAGCGAACGTGCAAAGACTAATGTCACACATGACCTCTCCAACGTGATTACGTAATGCGCATCGCAGAGCAGTGCAAGATGAACATTTGTGGTTAAAAAGTGTATATATATATATATATTTATTTATTTATTTATTTTTATTTATTTTTTAGAAAATGACCAATCGTTTTGCTAGATAAGACCCTTATTTCTCGTCTGGGATCGTGTAGAGCCCTTTGAAGCTGCACTGAAACTGACATTTGGACCTTCAACCCATTGAACCCCAGTGAAGTCCACTATATGGAGAAAAATCCTGGAATGTTTTCCTTAAAATCCTTAATTTCTTTTCGACTGAAGAAAGAAAGACATAAACATCTTGGATGACATGGGGGTGAGTAAACTATCAGGAAATTTAAATTCTGAAGTGAATTAATCCTTTAAAACTTTAGTGCAGTGGTTCTTAAATCTTGTTTCATTTTTTTTTGTTCACGTTTACGATGGACAAAAAAAACAATCAGGTTTGAATGCACTGTCATCTTTTATTTGTATATAGAGCTCAGTATGGGGTATTCGAATGGGGTAGAAAACTATTTTGAGTGAATATGATTTATGAATTTGACTTTATTTTAATGAATACGACTTTGATTTTCACATTAAGCAGACGGTGCTTTTTGGAGCTTCACATTTTCAGTCACCAACCTCTCATTCGTGTGTATAACAAATAAAAAAAGTCATAGGAGTTTTGAGGGACACGAATACTTTTGGGCATTTCATTTTGCAGCCAATATAACTTATTTATAGAATTTGTAAAATTATTTAGAAATTGTAAAAGCCATTTTAGAATACTTAAAATGTTTTGTTCTGTATTTTTTGTTTTCAACAAAAATTATTTATCCAGTATTTTTCGTAATTCATCATATGAATATTTGATGAAATTTGCATAGTTGATCAGTTTTTATCACTGTGAAGCTGCTGTGAACCAATCTATATTGAATAAAGCACTATATAAATAAAGTTGCCTTGACTTGATTAAAAATATTTAAAGAAAATACAGAAAATGAATGCTTTTCAATAATAACATAACTGTTATTATGAACATAACTGTTATTAACTGTTTTTGTTTCATTTGTAAGTATCAGCTAAACTAAATCATGTACTATTTTTTTTTTTTGCTGTTACCCAAATAATTTTAGCACCTCTGCTTTAGTCAGAGAGGAATTAATTATCTGCATGATTAGTTCTTTGTTCCAAAAGTGAAATGTTGTGAACAAACTCTTTTTTTCTAAACAGGTTGGGCAGGTTCATGGTGGTTTAATGGGAGTTGTCCAGCGCGCCATGGAGCGATCTTGCCCTCATATCTGGTTTGAGAGAGCAGAGATGAGAGACCGCCACCTAGTGACACAAAGGTAAAACAACAATAACGATGTTCTATTATTGTTAATAAAGTACAAAGCACTACAAAAAATATTATTTTCATGATTTTCGAACATTCTATGTCTATTTCATTTCATCTTTCCTCTTCATAAAGCTGCAAATATGCATAAACAAATGTTTATTATCTCTCTACATACTCTTAGACAAAATACCTCCCTGTTTCATGCTGGGTCATGTCTCTGAGTCAGCTGCTATATGCCTCACAGCACTACAGAAACACGTTTATTTAAAAACAACACAAAGTGTTCTGACATGCATTGAGGACTCAAGCAGTTTTGGAAATTACAGGCACACACAAATATATTTTCATACATAGTGATGGTGTCTAATGTAGGTCACAATTTAATATTATTTCATGCACAGATGACCTCCTCAGTTATCTCATTGGGGTTAGTTGTCAGTCTGTTTCCTTTTGGGCCCAGATAATGCCGTTTTAAAGCAAGTAAGTTCAGTCCATGGCCATTTCAGTGGCACCCCAGACAGCTATTTTACAGTCGTGTCAGTACAGCTCATGTTTCTTGGATGAGAATTTCCAAAACTTTTTGGACTGACTAAATAACAAATTTTAAACATATTTTAAATGGTCAATCAAATCTGACAGCAATGGAATGGAATAGATAGATGGCATGGGGGTNGGGACATATTGTCTCTGTTAACACCATAATCTGCTCATCTTTCTTGTTTTCTCGTCCTTCACAGGTTAAAAGATCATGTAAATGACAAAACAAAGCTGCCAATACTCATCTTCCCTGAGGGTAAGTGCATAAAAATAGTGAGAAATGCACTGAGACACAATTTCAGGTCCTGCTATGCAACATTGTTTCTAAAGCTCAATGGTTGAAGTGTAATGCTTGCACCTGGTTGCCCCTGCAGGAACTTGCATCAATAATACATCAGTAATGATGTTTAAAAAGGGAAGTTTTGAAATTGGAGGAACTATTTACCCCGTGGCAATAAAGGTAATATATCAGTACTCATCTTTTATGCACATTACCCATTATAAAATGAATTATAATTTTATGGGGTCATATAATCCCAGCAAACATTGGTCCGACGGCAACGTCCTGTCCCTGGCCAAAAATAGTTGCGGTAGGACGGCATAAATCGGTAAAAATATGTAAAACAGAACATTTCCTAAAAATGCACTCAGATACGTTTGTACATGTCTACAATTCTCTGAGGTTGCATGTATAATTGTTACTTTGACTTTTGGCTATATGCAGTTCAATATATATTTAAGAGAACGTCAGACGTTCAAATTGAATTTTGGAACAATTTTTCAACCATGACGGAACATGTCGGAGGAATGTTTTTTCAACGGTCATTAAACCTCCAAATGTTTGCTGGGATGTTATTGTTATTTTGTATTATTGAGATATTATTATAGTTTTTATTATTTAGTAATATTTTGAATTAGTTTTTATTTTTATATTTTCCGGTACTGTTTTAATTTTAATTAAAGTTTTAGTCATTTTGGGGTTT
>RJVU01026577.1:18140773-18188197 GCA_003731715.1 Anabarilius grahami | reverse complement strand
CAGCAAAGATAATATAATACAAAGTATAGCGTTATAAATGTACGTATTTTTTAATGAAAATATAAAAGTAAAAAAAAACTGCAGGATTTACGATGCTGATAACCGTTAAAACGCGTCATCGTAACAGTTTGTCAAAATATTTATTTGGCATGACCAATCAAATCAAAGTATGCGGGCTTTGGCTCATTGCTTCAACGGTCATAAAGTGCGAGGTAGATGTAAGTACAGCTAAATTAAACATTTCATATTTGATAGGACATAAATGTTAAACAACCGACAAAAATAATCTAGCAAACTAACGTTAATAGGCTAAACCTTTTGTCCAATTTCGCCATTTTGAATTTTTACACCTAGAGGGTATGTACATGACGTCATCGTCGACCGTTATGGCTGCGGTCACGTGAGAGGCAAAAGACTGAGCGGCAGCATTGGTTTTCAGCGTGAATGTCGCGAAAAACACACAAAACACATCCAAAACGGGAAAGAGCTTTGTGATTGACTGTACAAATAGCTTTGACACAAAACCTGAGGTATATATTTAAAAAAAATGCAGAAAGCTACAGAAAAGAAGCAAATGGATTCCTGCAATTCACAGAAACAGCTGGACTCCAACAGAGAAACATGGATTTGCAGTTATCATTTTGTGTCAAATTGTTGGATTTTGAGGTAAAATCATACCGTGTATATATTGTATTGTTATATATTATGTTGACAACTCATCAATTAAATATTTTCGATCTTATATTCTGCATAATTTGGTGTTTTTAAATAAACACTGACAAAAACTATACAAGTTTTAGGGCTGGACAATATGACGATAGGCTATATATAACATTGATAAGTGATTACTCGGATTTAAACCTTATTTAAACTTATATTCTGCATAATTTGGTGTTTTTAAATAAACAACACTGACAAAAACTATAGGCCTACTATAAAACTTAGTATAGAGTACTTTTTATTTAAAAAACACCCAATTATGCAGAATATAAGGTGGTAAATATTTAATTGATGAGTTGTCAATACAATATATAACAATACGGCCCAAAATCCAACATTTTGACACCAAATGCTAACTGCAAATCCACGTTTCTCTGCCTGTAGCTTTCGGCAGTCTGTAAAAATATACTTCAGATTTCTTATTAAAACTATTTGTACAGTCAATCGAAAAACTCTTTCCCGTTTTGGATGTGTTTTGTGTGTTTTTCGCTGCACTCAGTGGCCGTAACCGCAGCAGTTACAACCAACGGTCGACTGTGACGTCATGTACGCAGAAGTCCCGCCCACAGCGCAGAATGGACCAATCACGTCTCTGCGGCTTTGGAACGCAATTAGAACGTGACGTCACAGCAGCCAGGTATAAAAATGCTTGCTTTGCTCACTTTGCACATTGCTGTCAGTTGTTAATTCTCGTGTTTCTTGTGTTTCTCACTTGATTCCTGCTTGAGTCTACAACTTGCTTGCATTCTATTTACATCATATATTGCGCAATATATTTGCCAATATTACACCGTTTTTTATCTGTACACGATTTATATCTGCACAGATAAATAACAAACCGTTGACCTGATTTTACATCTTGCAGTCTACGGTTGCCTAGTAAAGCCAGCAAAATGCTATTCACTTTACTAGGTTTAGTTGCTTTATTCCTGCGAGACAGGAATAACGACAACAACGACCACCCTGGTCAAGATGACATCGTGGACCGGGGTGATGATCTTCCACCTCTGGAGAATAATGATGGTAAATAAGATGTTCATGTTATGAGAATATGTACAGTCAAACCAAAAATTATTCAGACACTAGATATAATTTTTTATATTTTTTTTACTTGTGGGTGCAGGGCACTATAGTTCATTTATGTAAGTGAGGATAGCAGAATAAAGTAAACTGTGACATATTATTCCCAAAAACTCCCAAAAAGAGGACTAACAGTAAAATTGATAAAAATATGTGACCAAAAATTATTCAGACACTTTGACCTTACCATGTTATCTGACATAATTATTAAGATTCTTTTTTTCTGACACTGAGATCTTGACATATTTTATTACCATTTTTTAAACTATAATGAATAAACCATAATAATGAAAGAAATGTTCAAGGTGTCTGAATAAATTTTGGTTTGACTGTAACTCTTTTTGTTTATTGGAGTCTGCACTGGCTTTACACTTATTTTTTATGTTTAAAAATGAAAAATTTAGAGGCACAGCTGAAGTAATACGAGTATTTTATTAATATGGTAATATTGATGTAATTACCTTNGAATAAAAAAACTGTAGAAATAGAAAACAGCAGCCTTTTTTTTTTTTTTAAACTGCAGCAAAGATAAAATAATACAAAGTATAGCGTTATAAATGTACGTATTTTTTAATGAAAATATAAAAGTAAAAAAAAACTGCAGGATTTACGATGCTGACAACCGTTAAAACGCGTCATCATCACAGTTTGTCAAAATATTTATTTGGCATGACCAATCAAATCAAAGTATGCGGGCTTTGGCTCATTGCTTCAACGGTCATAAAGTGCGAGGTAGATGTAAGTACAGCTAAATTAAACATTTCATATTTGATAGGACATAAATGTTAAACAACCGACAAAAATAATCTAGCAAACTAACGTTAATAGGCTAAACCTTTTGTCCAATTTCGCCATTTTGAATTTTTACACCTAGAGGGCAGGGTATGTACATGACGTCATCGACGACCGTTATGGCTGCGGTCACGTGAGAGGCAAAAGACTGAGCGGCAGCATTGGTTTTCAGCGTGAATGTCGCGAAAAACACACAAAACACATCCAAAACGGGAAAGAGCTTTGTGATTGACTGTACAAATAGCTTTGACACAAAACCTGAGGTATATATTTAAAAAAAATGCAGAAAGCTACAGAAAAGAAGCAAATGGATTCCTGCAATTCACAGAAACAGCTGGACTCCAGCAGAGAAACATGGATTTGCAGTTATCATTTTGTGTCAAATTATTGGATTTTGAGGTAAAATCATACCGTATATATTGTATTGCTATATATTATGTTGACAACTCATCAATTAAATATTTTCGATCTAATATTCTGCATAATTTGGTGTTTTTAAATAAACACTGACAAAAACTATACAAGTTTTAGGGCTGGACAATATGACGATAGGCTATATATAACATTGATAAGTGATTACTCGGATTTAAACCTTATTTAAACTTATATTCTGCATAATTTGGTGTTTTTAAATAAACAACACTGACAAAAACTAAAGGCCTACTATAAAACTTAGTATAGAGTACTTTTTATTTAAAAAACACCCAATTATGCAGAATATAAGGTGGTAAATATTTAATTGATGAGTTGTCAATACAATATATAACAATACGGCCCAAAATCCAACATTTTGACACCAAATGCTAACTGCAAATCCACGTTTCTCTGCCTGTAGCTTTCGGCAGTCTGTAAAAATATACTTCAGATTTCTTATTAAAACTATTTGTACAGTCAATCGAAAAACTCTTTCCCGTTTTGGATGTGTTTTGTGTGTTTTTCGCTGCACTCAGTGGCCGTAACCGCAGCAGTTACAACCAACGGTCGACTGTGACGTCATGTACGCAGAAGTCCCGCCCACAGCGCAGAATGGACCAATCACGTCTCTGCGGCTTTGGAACGCAATTAGAACGTGACGTCACAGCAGCCAGGTATAAAAATGCTTGCTTTGCTCACTTTGCACATTGCTGTCAGTTGTTAATTCTCGTGTTTCTTGTGTTTCTCACTTGATTCCTGCTTGAGTCTACAACTTGCTTGCATTCTATTTACATCATATATTGCGCAATATATTTGCCAATATTACACCGTTTTTTATCTGTACACGATTTATATCTGCACAGATAAATAACAAACCGTTGACCTGATTTTACATCTTGCAGTCTACGGTTGCCTAGTAAAGCCAGCAAAATGCTATTCACTTTACTAGGTTTAGTTGCTTTATTCCTGCGAGACAGGAATAACGACAACAACGACCACCCTGGTCAAGATGACATCGTGGACCGGGGTGATGATCTTCCACCTCTGGAGAATAATGATGGTAAATAAGATGTTCATGTTATGAGAATATGTACAGTCAAACCAAAAATTATTCAGACACTAGATATAATTTTTTATATTTTTTTTACTTGTGGGTGCAGGGCACTATAGTTCATTTATGTAAGTGAGGATAGCAGAATAAAGTAAACTGTGACATATTATTCCCAAAAACTCCCAAAAAGAGGACTAACAGTAAAATTGATAAAAATATGTGACCAAAAATTATTCAGACACTTTGACCTTACCATGTTATCTGACATAATTATTAAGATTCTTTTTTTCTGACACTGAGATCTTGACATATTTTATTACCATTTTTTAAACTATAATGAATAAACCATAATAATGAAAGAAATGTTCAAGGTGTCTGAATAAATTTTGGTTTGACTGTAACTCTTTTTGTTTATTGGAGTCTGCACTGGCTTTACACTTATTTTTTATGTTTAAAAATGAAAAATTTAGAGGCACAGCTGAAGTAATACGAGTATTTTATTAATATGGTAATATTGATGTAATTACCTTCTTTAGGTCAGACTTCTCAGGAGATCCCCAGTGACCCTGTAGTCCTTCCTACTGCGGAAGAACCTATCACTGGTGGTGACCCTCATGTCGAAGAGGACCATTCATTAGAGGAACCAATGATTGGTGAACCTCAAGTCGATGAGGACTGTAGTGAGCACCAGTCATTGGAGGAACCAACTGTTGGCGACCCTCAAGTCAATGACTGGAGTCAAGAACAGTCAATACAGGAACCAATCATTGGTGAACCTGAAGGCGATGATGACTACCAGTCATTGGATGTACCTGTCATTCATGACACTCAAGATGATGATGACTGGAGTGACTACCAGTCATCGGATGAACCTGTCTCTGAGGCCTCTCAGGTCGATGATGACTGGAGTGACTACCAGTTATCGGATGAACCTGTCTCTGAGGCCTCTCAGGTCGATGATGACTGGAGTGACTACCAGTCATTGGATGAACCTGTCTCTGAGGCCTCTCAGGTCGATTATGACTGGAGTGACTACCAGTTATCGGATGAACCTGTCTCTGAGGCCTCTCAGGTCGATGATGACTGGAGTGACTACCAGTCATCGGATGAACCTGTCTCTGAGGCCTCTCAGGTTGATTATGACTGGAGTGACTACCAGTTATCGGATGAACCTGTCTCTGAGGCCTCTCAGGTCGATGAAGACTGGAGTGACTACCAGTCATTGGATGAATTTGTCCCTGGTGACTCTCAAGATGATGACCTGAGAGAAGACATCTACTACAGTCTACCAGAGTACAGTTTGTCATCTCAGTTGAGCCAGCTGCAGCATGATACGGGAGCAATTATCGGTCAGTTTGTTTAAAAAAAACTAACATAACCCAACACACACACTCTCTTTAATTAGCTGTTCAATAGTTTATACTTTAAATTGACTTTATAACATACTTTGTTTAAGGGTAGTTGACAAATAACACAGAAATGCAATTTTTTTTAAAGTACACATGAAATCAAAATTGACCTTATTTATTTTGTTGCTAGTTTTGTGGTAAACAATTCATCCGTGCAAGTCAATCCACACACAAAAATTGTTTGGCTTCGTAATATTTAATTAAAATCTGAAAATGCTCCTCCCCTCCGCAATGGTGCCCCTTCTCTAATGACATCAGTTTGACGGCTTGGGTTGAAATCACGTAAACCACTCCTCTGCAACCGTTAGTCTGCAATGAGGGAGATATGGAGAGGAGGAGCGCGAGAGATGGAGAGGAGGAGCGCTAAAGTAAAACTCTGCCCTCTGTTCAATATTCTGTTTCACTTGGAAATACGTCACAACACTGGAGAAAAGTCGTTTGCAACTTCCGGTTCACGCTGACTTTAAACATTCAACAAGATATAAATGTGTGTATATGGATGGGTGGAGTTGTATATTTTGACTATTACAGTTCTCTTAAATAGTATTCAATGTAGTAGCTCAATTAATATATGAATCAGACAAATCTTGTTGAAATAGTTTTAGATAAAGTAGATGCTGTCACTGCTTGACATTTCATGACAACACCTCTTTTTTTCTTTTAACAGAAATCAATTGCTACAACTATAAAATTTGCGATCAACTGGGTGAAGGAGGCTTTGGATCCGTCTTTGAAGCGACTCGTTTGGAAGATAACGTTCAGGTATCAATTTTCATTACTTACAATATCTATCTAGATAATTATTCTTGTATTATACTCGTCTGACTCTCTCTTATCCAGGCACTCTTAGTGTCTTATATACACTATTTAGTGCCCTTGACCTGTCAGACCTGTTTAAATATTCAGACAAGCTCTACATTTTTAAAATTTAATTAATGTTTGTTCTGGTTTAATGATTGAAATATGTGAACAAATGAATTGTAAATAATTCTAACACATTTTCTGTTTTTTTTTTTTTTTTCATCAGGTGGCGGTCAAATTGACCTCCAAAGAGCACGCAGAATATGTCAGCGTTGTAAGTAGTCTGTGCTCTCTCTGTTTTTCCTCTCAGTCGCTGTTATCAATTTCATACATCTCATATTAACAAATAATTACAGACTATAAATTTTTTTTCAATAGACAAATCACAACTGTCAACTGTTTGGTCTAAATCCTATATCCGTCTACTCCTCATAACACCTGTTTGTTTTCTAGGATGATTTCAGTCCCGCTCCACTGGAGGTTGCGCTGCAAATCGTAGCAAATCAGGAGCCCAGGTGTCCGGAAATCATCCAGCTTCTGGACTGGAAGGACGAGGCTGACTGTTACGTCATGGTGTTAGAGCGGCCCATGCCCTCTCAGTCCGTGGATGATTTTTTACGGAACTACACAGGCGTCATAGATGAGGATTTGGCACGGGTTATAATGCGACAGGCAGTTTTCGCGGCTCAAACATGCTGCCAGCGTGGAGTGTTTCATCGCGATATAAAGCCCGAAAACCTGCTAATTAACCCGGACACCCTCCAAGTCAAATTAATTGACTTTGGATGCGGTGCATTCCTCAACAGCGAGGGATACACATACTTTTCTGGTATATATGATTTCTCTAAGTCAAAAATTGGATCCACTTTTGTGAATCAATTAGCATCAAATTTCTTGCATAGTAATGAATATTCTAGTCAAAATGCTGTGTTAATGGAAACTTACGAATCGGATGTCTTTTTCCTCCAGGCACACGAAGTTACTGCCCCCCAGAGTACAAGATAGATGGCAGGTATCACGGGGAACCAGCAACTGTATGGTCCCTCGGGGTACTGTTATTTGAAATGCTCTGCTGGGATTTTCCTAAGTGTGCAGACCTGGACCTCATCAAAGATAAATTATGGACCAAAGATGAATTGTCGCCAGGTGAGATCTTAATTTCAGCAAAGGACAATTTTAATTCTGAATCTTACTAGATAGAACAAAGCAACAATGCAGGAAGTGGAATATCTGAGCCTAATGGCTTAATAAATAATGGTCTTGTTGATATTTGTGAAGTTTACGGTAATAATCAGACGTCTCTCCCATCTTTATCCACAGAATGCTGTGATTTTATTTGCAGTTGTCTGCAGATCAACCCAGAGAAGCGGATTGAACTCAGCGATGTCCTTCTCCACGACTGGTTTAAGGTATTAATTAAATGTTGAAGTCTTTTTGATTTGGTTTAGTTATCAGACTGTAGATATTAGCTTTCTTATGCTTCCTTTCAATGTGTGCTGCAACTGTCATGGTCAATCCTCATAATTATGATAAGTATGTGTAGACCTTCTGGAATATTTTTACCTGCATTCTTAAATTTCCTTTTTTTTTTTAAAGAATGTTCCCTCTCTTAGTTGCACATTTGTTTTCTGTGCAGTTTGTGTAATGTTTTTAGACAATAAACCTGATTTCGGTTTGTATTTCAGACTGATGACGTGGAGAATGACAACAAATCAGTTATGGGTAAGTCTGGTACCATCAGCTCAAAACACACACACACACAAACTTTTGAAACAATGTCTGTTCTTATTCAGGCATGAAGCAGTCTTTAATCAGCAGTTCAGTGTTGTTTTGCTTTACATTGACTTTAATATGCACTTTGTTTAAGTATAGTTGAAAAATTCATTTTCAACATTCAATAAGATTTAATTTACAGTACTTTTATATATATTTGTAAGGTGAAGGTGTGTAAAAAATGTATAACCACTAGTCTTTTAGTGCGACTTGAATCTTTAAAAGCAACTATATTCAGTTAATATGAATCAGACAAATCTTGTTGAAATAGTTTTAGATAAAGTAGATGCTGTCACTGCTTGACATTTCATGTCAACACCTCTTTTTTTCTTTTAACAGAAATCAATACCTACAACTATAAAATGGGCGATCAACTGGGTGAAGGAGGCTTTGGAGCCGTCTTTGAAGCGACCCGTTTGGAAGATAACGTTCAGGTATCAATTTTCATTACTTACAATATCTGTCTAGATAATTATTCTTGTATTATACTCGTCTGACTCTCTCTTATCCAAGCACTCTTAGTGTGTCTTATATTCACGATTTAGTGCACTTGACCTGTCAGGCCTTTTTAATTAGTCAGACATGCTCTACATGTTTAAAATTTAATTCATGAAACTGTTCATGTCTGTTCAGGTTTAATGATTGAAATATGTGAACTTTGAACAAATTAATTGTAAATAATTCTAATGCAAATCCATTTTCTGTTTTTTTTTTTCATCAGGTGGCGATGAAATTTGTCCCCAGAGAAAATGCAGAATATGTCAGTGTTGTAAGTAGTCTGTGCTCTCTGTTTTTCCTCTCAGTCGCTGTTTTCAATTTCATACATCTCATATTAACATTAATCACAGACTATAAATGGTTTTTCAATAGACAAATTACCACTGTCAACAGTTTGGTCTAAATCCTATATCCATCTACTCCTCATAACACCTGTTTGTCTTCTAGGATGGTTATTCCAGACCAATTCCACTGGAGGTCGCACTGCATATTCATGCAACTAAGCCCAGGGTTCCGGAAATCGTCCAGCTTCTGGACTGGAAGGACGAGGCTGGCTGTTACATCATGGTGTTAGAGCGGCCCATGGCTTCTCAGTCCGTGGATGATTTTTTACAGAGCTACAGGGGCCCCATGGATGAGGAGGACTTGGCACGGGTTATAATGAGGCAGGCAGTACTTGCAGCCCAAGCATGCTGCCAGCATGGAGTTTTTCATCGGGATATTAAAATGGAAAACCTCCTAATTAACCCGGACACCCTCCAAGTCAAATTAATTGACTTTGGATGCGGCGCATTCCTCAACAGCGAGGGATACAAGTACTTTGATGGTATATATGATTTCTCAAAGTCAAAAATGGGATCCACTGTAGCATCAAATAATTTCTTGCATGGTAATGAATATTCTAGTCAAAATGCTGTGTTAACAGAAACTAATGAATCATGTCTTTTTCTTCCAGGCACAGAAGAGTACTGCCCCCTGGAGTACAAAATAGATGGCATTTATCACGGGGAGCCATCAACCGTATGGTCCCTTGGGGTGCTGTTGTTCGTAATGTTGTGTTGGGACTTTCCGCGGAGCTCTGACCTGGACAAAATCTTTAAGGACAATATTGTTACCAAAAATGGCTTGTCGCAAGGTGAGATCTTCATGTCAGCAAAGGATAATTTTAATTCTGAATCTTACTAGATAGAACAAAGCAACAATGCAGGAAAAGGAACATCTGGGCCCTAGTGGCTTAATAAATAATGATATTTGTGAAGTTTAAGCTAATAATCAGACGTCTCTCCCATCTTTCTCCACAGAATGCTGCGATTTTATTGGCTGTTGTCTGCGTCTGGACCCAAAAAAGCGGATAAAACTGGACGATGTCCTTCTCCACGACTGGTTTAAGGTATTAATTACATTTTGAAGTCTTTTTGATTTGGTTTTTTTTATCAGTCTGTAGATATTAGCTTTCTTATGCTACCTTTCAATGTGTGCTGCAACTGTCATAGTCAATCCTCATAATTATGACAAGTATGTGTAGACCTTCTGAAATATTTTTACCTGCGTTCTTAAATTTCCATTTTTTTTTAAAGAATGTTGCTTCTCTTTGTTGCGCATTTGTTTTCTGTGCAGTTTGTGTAATGTTTTTAGACAATAAACCTGATTTCTGTTTGTAAAAAATAGCATTCTGGACCGGCAAACCAACACCCCATGCTGGACCAGCAAATCAGCACCCCATGCTTGACCAGCAAATCAGCACCCCATGCTGGACCACCAAACCAGCACCTCATGCTGGACCAGCAAACCAGTATGGGATGCTGGACCAGCAAACCAGCACCAAACCAGCACCCCACGCTGAACCAGCAAACCAGCACCCCATGCTGGACCAGAAACCAGCACCCCATGCTGAACCACCAAACCAGCACCCCATGCTGAACCACCAAACCGGTACCCCAAGCTGGACCAGCATGCATACCTTATGCTGGTGACCAGCGATGCTGGATTTTTTTGCAGGGGACAATCAGACATTTTTCAGTGGTTTGAGGTAATAGATTTTTTTAATATCTTGATTCTGTCTTTAGTGAAAATCAAGGAAGTTGCCAAGTCAAATCTGTTTTAAGTGTATTGTATTTAAACATTAATCAGAGTTCTGTGTTGTTTCGTTGCAGAGATGGAGAAATGAACCCTGATGGAAATATTCATGGGCACCTACAGCCCCCCCATACACAACCAGCCAGCAGCAGCTTTCACTCTGTAGCCCAAGATTGGTTGCCCACTAAAGATAAGCAGGGTTGAGCCTGGTCAGTAGTACCTGGATGGGAGACCTCCTGGGAAAAGTAGGTTGCCGCTGAAAAGAGGTGTTAGTGAGGCCAGCAGGGGGTGCTCACCCTGTGGTCTGTGTGGGTCCTAACGCCCCAGTATAGTGATGGTGACACTATACTGTCAAAAAAAGCACCGTCCTTCGAATGAGACATTAAACCGAGGTCCTGACTCTCTGTGGTCATTAAAAATCCCATGATGTTCTTCGAAAAGAGTAGGGGTATTACCCCGGCATCCTGGCCAAATTTTCCCATTGGCCTTTATCCATCATCATGGCCTCTTAATTATCCCCATATTAATACTGATTGGCTATATTTAATATTCAAAATATATACACAAACACCAATGAGCCAAAACATTTTGACAACCTGCTTAATATGCTGTTGCTCCTCCGCGTGCTGCCAAAACAGCTCCGACCCTCTGAGGCATGGGCTCTACAAGACCCCTGAAGCTGTCCTGTAATATCTGACAGTAGACCCTTCAAGTCCTGTAGGTTGCAAGGTGGCTGTTAGTCCAGCATATCCCACAGATGCTCAATTGGATTGCGATCTGGGGAATTTGGAGGTCAGGTCTGCAACAGTGTTTAGGTATGTGGCACGCGTCTAATTGATGTCCACATGAATGGCCAGACTCAGGGTTTCCCAGCAGAACATTGCCCAGATCATCTCACTCCCTCCACCGGGTAGGAGATGATCAACGATATTCGCTTCACCTATGACTGGTCATAATTTTTTGAGCTCTTCTGTGTGTATATTATGGGACATTATGCAATGACATTACAGTCCCCTTTTTATTTCATATATTTTATAAAAATAAAAATAAATTTATAAAAAAGATGCATGACATGAAATGATATTCTCTACAACAACAGTATAATTTATAACTACTGAAAGAAAAGAGTTTTGCTGGATCTTTAAATGTACACTCTCCCAGAAAAAAACAAATGAGAGCAGTAATAAAGATGACATGAATTCAGAGGTTAGTGGGAGATGAAGGGTCTGACATTTAAGAGTGTCCAATATAGACAAGGATAAATCTTTTTAAAATGTAGTTAAAAACATGCTAATTTCATAGAAACAATTTATTTTTGAATTTATGAAATGTTTTGTACAATTCATTTGTAATTATCGGTAGTTGAGGAGTCATTATATGACATTATCTGATATTTGACCTTTCCTTGTGTGATGTACAGTTCTGGTAAGTATAAAGAATTAAGTATAAAGTTAATAAATGGATTAAGGAAAATAATGGGAAATGTCACAGTACAGGCTGTTCTTTCACAAACTACTTCTACCCCCTTTTTTAGGGATCAACATAAGGAACTAAAGTGCCTTCTCCTGCATGGTAAGTTCTCATACTGTACCTCATGCTTATTCCTAATGGTCTGCAGGGGGCTGTTTTATTTTTTTTTGGTAGGTTGTTTATATATACTGTAGTTAAGCTCTGAGTCAAAGAATACAACAACATTTTTTGCCTAGGTATGTCTTTGCCAGATAAGTACAACAGTTAGAAATTCGAAAATTAGTGCTAAAAGGGCCAAAGCAATAACAGTTCCCTTTTGAGGTTCCCTTTCATTTCATGTTGATGCTATGGGAATGCTTCACGTGTGCTGGTGTGTAAAGCACGTGAAATCACGCCAGTTTCATTGGCTGTCGTCAGGTCAGGTGATTTAGAGTAGTGTGTCAAGTCTAGAAAACGGTATCTGCATTTTACAGTCATCAGCTTCTTTGTCTTCAGGAAGCCGCATGAGTGTTTGTGTGTGGAAACAGATCATATGTCATATTGTTCATCTATTTTGTGTCAAATTAGGCCAGTAAATACGGCAGCAAGACAGTTTAGGAGTCGTTGCCGTGCCCTTGTGTTTTTTTAACCATGGATGACACACATGATCTGTGTTTTGTTCTGTCTGTTAGCGGAGCACGTTTGGTTAGCTCTCGATGGAGCTGGCTTCCCTCATTGCAAGCGCTTCTCGCTGACAAAGCCTCATTCCCGCCTGGCTCTCTTCTCGAGGGATGGAAGTCAGGCATCTGCACCCGGTCATGGTTCGGGTTACACATCTGCTGAGGCGACACAGCGGTTTTAATCACATGGGTCGCTGGTTGAGTTAACAGCATAGACAGTAAAAGAAATGGACACAGCGATCCCATTGGAACTCAATTGAGACAAGTGAAGCCCATTTTTTGCGATTTTTAGCACTTCCGTTTCTGACGCGCAGACTCAAACTAAGCTTGATGACGTCAGCAACCTGTCTGACAGATGTAAATCTTCTAGTAGCTGTGCGTGCAAACTGCCATCGTTAATCTTGCAGAGACGGCGAGTTTGAGCGGGGAGTACTGAATTATTTCCAATTCCCCAAAAACGTTGTTGAAATATTTTGTCCCGTTGCTTTTATGGACTCTATATCTATGGGCTTCTCTCTTGACGTCTCCCCGATTGCCTGCGAGCTTCTCCTCCTGTCTGTACCAAGCGGGAAGGATGTCGACCGGAAGTTGAAGTCGGCCGCGTGCCGCCATCTTGTAGCAGAACTTCACTTGCGTTAGCATCCCATTGACTCCCATTCATTTTGGCGTCACTTTGACAGTGAATAACTTTACATCTGAGGCGTTTAAATACTCCATTTGTCCATTATTTATTTCTAAAGATACACGACAATGTATAAAGGGCTCCATTACCTTCTATGTTACATTATGGCCCCGTAGAAACAGTTTTTGTAAAAATAGGCTAACGATTGCGTCATAACCACTCGACTCTCTGTCGCACAGTAGAGAAATTACCGTACAGACAGGAGGAGAAGCTCGCAGGCAATCGGGGAGACGTCAAGAGAGACTGTACTGGCGTTACATTTTAAAATACTATTCAAAATAATTAATCAGAATACTTACTCCTGCTCACTCACTCCAAAGAACTCCCCGCTCAAGCTCGGGGTCTCTGCAAGATTAACGATGGCAGTTTGCACGCACAGCTACTAGAAGATTTACATCTGTCAGACAGGTTGCTGACGTCATCAAGCTTAGTTTGAGTCTGCGCGTCAGAAACGGAAGTGCTAAAAATCGCTAAAAATGGGCTTCACTTGTCTCAATTGAGTTCCAATGGGGTCGCTGTGTCCATTTCTTTTACTGTCTATGGTCTGTACGGTAATTTCTCTACTGTGCGACAGAGAGTCGAGTGGTTATGACGCAATCGTTAGCCTATTTTTACAAAAACTGTTTCTACGGGGCCATAATGTAACATAGAAGGTAATGGAGCCCTTTATACATTGTCGTGTATCTTTAGAAATAAATAATGGACAAATGGAGTCTTTAAACGCCTCAGATGTAAAGTTATTCGCTGTCAAAGTGACGCCAAAATGAATGGGAGTCAATGGGATGCTAACGCAAGTGAAGTTCTGCTACAAGATGGCAGCACGCGGCCGACTTCAACTTCCGGTCGACTTCCTTCCCACTTAGTTAACAGAGCTTGAGATGGTTGTTCCTTTTTCTCTCACTCTGTCCCCTGAATCTGATATTTCCATTTTGGATCCAGTTCCAAGCTCACTCAGCGATCTCTTCCAGTCCAAATGAAGACCTATTGTTAGCTGCATCCAGTCCAGGAGCTGGATGTAGAAATGGTTACAGGGGTTTCAGAAGTGCTTATGAGGAGCTGCTTGGAGTTGTGACCCGTGCGGTGGCCAAATTAAATCTAGATGGGCTGGAGGAAAAACCGGGAAGTGGCTTGCAGTAAATTAGATGAGCACTTCTTCACTGGTAAAACTCCCCATTGTAATAGATGTCTAGGGCTTAATTTGCATTTTCCTGAGGGTTTTTCTACGAATTTTTAAAAACTGAACATTAATGACATGTGGTCTAACAGTATTATTAGGGTAAAAATAGTACAGAAATTTTATAAAGTAATCAAATCTAAGATTAATCCTTTTTTGAAGGGGGGGGGGGGGATTCATATTCAGTGAACTGCGAACAGAAGGGAGCGCGAGATTCAGTGAATTGCGAACAGGTGCGCGTGCCAGAAGGGAGCGCGAGTGCATGAAAATATATTCGCGAAGGGCCTTGCATCGCCAGTGCAGACCACCATCAGAAGCTGAAAGCACGCCTGGCCTCGGCAATTTACCTGACTGAATTTGGTGAGTGATGTTTTCAATAATTTTAATATTTTCTGGTATATCTAAGTTAAGTCAAAGACTATAGAATAACACAAGACATGTCACTCGTATTGTTTTGAATGGGAGAAAGTGTAACGCGCAATATGGCGGAATAAGTCCCGCCTTCAAAATAAGAGCCAATCGCCGACTGGTAAAGTCATCGTCACTGCAGCGGCCGTTAGAAGCACTGGTTTCTATGGAGGGTATGCATAGACGTCACTTTCCCGCCGGAACGCGCTCCCTCAGCTGGACTGAGTGGCAAAAGAGCTGCTGCATGACTGGATTTAATAGAGGAAAATGCGAAAACGCAAGTAAAACAAACGATTTTACTAAAGGTTGGGCTCGAAAGTGTTCCTTATGACATGTCAAAGAAACCTAATCCATGGATATTGACATGCAGCCAGGAATTGTGTTTCCTGACATTAATATGTGCCTGATTTCGACACCGGGGAAATACATAAAGCAAATCTGCCTGTGAATATTTTATATAACTACAATATAGGTAGGTTTAAAACCGGAGTGATCATTTATATCAATGTTATATATATTGTCATATCGTCCAGCCCTAAAACTTGTATAGTTTTTGTCAGTGTTTATTTAAAAACACCCAATTATGCAGAATATGAGATGGTATAATATTTAATTGTTGAGTTGTCAACACAATATATAACAATACAATATATACGGTATGATTTTACCCCAAAATCCAACATTTTGACACAAAATGATAACTGCAAAACATGTTTCTTTGCCTGGAGTCCAGTTGTTTCTGTGAATTGCAGTGACCTATTTGCTTCTTTTTTCTGTAGCTTTCAGCAGTTTGTAAAAATATACCTCAGATTTTGTGTCAAAGCTATTTGTACAGTCAATCACAAAGCTCTTTCCCGTTTTGGATGTGTTTTGTGTGTTTTTCGCAGCATTCACACTGAAAACCAATGCTGCCGCTCAGTCTTTTGCCAGTCAGTGGGCGTAACCGCAGTCATAACGGTCGACAGTGACATCACGTGCATACCCTCTATAGAAACAGTCAGACGTGCGCCTCCGAAATGAGGCACAAGAGACGCGTATTTAGGTCTGCGCGTGCGCATTAGCTTGATCCAGCCTAAAAAAAATAGTTTTTTTGTCATGATTCGAGCATTTGGAAAATAAAATTATGAGACAGTTGTTGTCAGATTTCATTGGTGATTTCAAATATGAAATTTAATCGAAAGCTTGGCAAACAGCTTTGGAGAATTTGATGTTTCCCCATTCAAAGAGATAGGAGCTGCATGGATGCCCAGGATGCCCGAGAGGCGTTTCAAAGATGGCCACCGAGTGAAATGACTTGTCTTAAAGGGACTTTGGTTAAGTTACCCAGGAGCTCTGTTGACATAGACTTAGCTAAGGTTAGCTACAGCTTGATGAATTGAGTTATTGAACACAGCAGGAGAGAAAGCAATGTTAGCCAGCTAGCTAAAGCTCCGGTGGAAAATTATTAGCTAACGCTACCGTTTTTGAGGAGGTAGATTTTGAGGTGAGGGGACTGACAAGGCAGAAGGTAAAGTGGTCCACCGTTCTATCAATAAGCAGACCTGCCATCCTGTACGCAATTTGCGTAGCGGATACGCATTTTGACTTCAAAGTACGCTGGTACGATTTGTCACTCTAAACTACTCAAAAACCTGGTGACGCCTCTGTGCACGCGCAGTCCTCAAATCAAGCAACAGCAAAAGAAGAAGAGTTCGACCAATCATAGCGCTAGGTTCTTCCCCCAAATAGCAAGTGGGGATGATTGACAGATGCGTAAAGCCTATCATTAAAAAGAGACTGAAAATCGACACCAATAAAGATTCCCGCTCGATCCCCCTTCATAATACTTAGTAAAGAGGCCATAATAATGTTTGACTCATGGCTGAAGTTAAGTTTCTCCAGCTCTCCCCAGGTTGGCAAAAAAAGTATCTCAAAATGCATCAGATTGATGCTTTAAAATATGAAAAATTTAATTTTTCTTCCGGGGGACCATGCCCCCGGACCACCCTAGAGGGGTAATATCCTTCTCGCCTTTTTCACCCCTGACCCGTTTTCATGCCTGCTTGTATGCTGTGCAGAGTCAGTGCGAGAATGACAGGCAAACAGCAACAACCTAACTTTCCTTCTGAACCGACAACAAGTGGCACTGGAAAAGCATCGACCAAAAGAAAGACAGTCTTAGAAAGGCTGGATCATAAAATAGCCAAAACCCCAAATCAATATCGGCTTTGCTTTTCCACACTGGAGAAAACTGCGGGAGTCAAAGGGTCTGAAAGATGATGCCATGGTTGCAGTATTTCTTTTGGACAGGTAGGTACGATTCGATTTTGATGTGTTTTGATAGTAAAACATAATGTAGTAAAGTAATATAAAAATGTATATACTTTTCAACCACAAATGCTCATCTTGCACTAGCTCTGTGATGCGCCACGCATTACATAGTCACATTGGAAAGGTCACGCATGATGTAGGCGGAAGTACTGCAGTAGGGTGAAAAACTCCATCTCATTTTCTCCTCCAACTTCAAAATCGTCCAACATCGTTGTTTTATCTTTTTTTTGTTTGTTTTGTTTGACTTGGTCTTTGCGCGTTCGCTTTGTAGACACTGGATCATTACTGGAAAAGTATATACATTTTTTTTTTTTTTTAAATGACTGAATGACCTTTATTCCTCGTCTGGGATCTTGTAAAGGCCTTTGAAGCTGCAGTGAAACTGCAGTTTGGACCGTCAAACCCATTGAACCATGTTGAAGTCCACTATATGGAAGGATGAGTTGTACCCTTGCTACAGTAAATCCATTTTGAAGGTCAGTTGTCCTGTAATGTCTGGAGAAAGCAGACTAAGGCACTTAGTATGATCATTTTAATGTTCCTGTTCCTCCAGCCTCACGCTGTTCCTCTCATTTGTTAAAAATTGCATTAACTAACAATTAGTGATATATTTTTATAGATAGCACTTATTGTTAATGTTTGTTAAAAATATTCATCTTCATGTTTGTTCACAGTGCATTAACTAGTGTAAACATACAACTTTTGATGTTAAAAATTTATTAGTAAATGTTAAGATTTAGTTTTCAGGTGTCATTTTGAGAAAGTCACTTTGAGATTTGAAATCAGAAATGCAGAATGCAAAATATCAAACATCTTATACAAATAAACTGATAGGACACAATTGCAACAGTACAAACATGTGAATTTGTTAGTGTGCAATACATTAAGCTTCAATTAAACAATTTTTATGTCCTTGACAAGTTTGCTGTTGAAGTCAGGAATGCCACATCTTGCAGCTAGATGAAAAATAACATTCACACTGTGAATATGTATGTGTGTGATTTAGTGACTTGACATCATCAAGAAGGTCTAATAAACAGAACTTTGAAAAGGCTGTTGGAATACTTGTGGAAACACTTCATTCATACATATCTGAAGAGCTACATGCTGCTCTGTCTGCTGCCTTGAGGGAATAGGAAAAAGAGATACATATATATATATATGTGTGTGATTTCAGCATTTTAGCCGTTTGATAGAAGATCCGAGTCACTGATTCGATTTGTAAAGCTTAGAAAGTGTTTTGAATTCGCCCATCACTATAATGTTGAAAAGTCGTTATTTTGAATTTTTTTGCGCACAAAAAGTATTCTCGTTGCTTTATAATATTAACGTAGAACTACTGAACTCACATGAACTGTTTTAAATATGTTTTTAGAACATTTATGGATCTTAAGAGAAGAAATGTCATTGCTTTGAATGCAGGCCTCGCTGAGCCATCGGATTTCATCAAAAACATCTTAATTTGTGTTCCGAAGATTAATGAAGGCCTTACAGGTGTGGAACGACATGAGGTTGAGTAATAAATTACATTATTTTCATTTTTGGGTGAACTAACCCTTTAATTTTAAGTTTAAATAATTTTTCATGCATAATTATTTTCAAATGTGCACTTATGAAGTGATGATGAACAGTGTTGATTAATGCAATAGAAAATGTCCCAGTAGGTAATTCAGATTTCTTTTCATCATAATCAATTCTCACAAAACAAATGGAAAATATTCAGAAATAAAAATAACACTGCTAATACAACATAATTTATACTTGCATTTTCCGTGAGTTTAATACACTGAAATGATTATAACTGGCAAATGTTTATCAGTGAGGTAATTCTGAATATATAAGTGATGTTATAACACAATGCATGTGGAGGTTTTTTTGGACGAAGGCTCTTTGGGATTATTGGCTTCAGAATCTGCCCCATTCCTGTGTTCAGTAGCCGCTTTTTGTGGACGAGGAACTACACACAGAAACATGCATCAACATTACAAATATCTGATCAGTTCAGGTTGGATTTTTCATTTATCTGATTCTCAAAATGTTTTTGACATCTTACCTCGTGTGGGACCACCCACATGCCCCTTCTCTAGACCACTGACATGTGCTTGGTTATTAATTGCATTCTGGATGAAGAACACATGGTCAATTGGTCATTATAATTTTTCATATAATTTGCAAAACATATATATGTCAGAATATTTCATCTAAAACTGAAAATCCTGTCCTCATTTACACACCCTAAATCCTGTATGATTTACTTTCCCAAGTGTCCTTGTTCTTATATATAATGAGGGGGGACTGAGGCTGTCGAGCCCCAAAAATGAAGACTAATAAAAGTAGCTGCGTCATGATGAAGCTTGACAGCTTCTGTCCTCATCAGTCAATTCAAATGACAACAGAATTACATCTGAATTATTCCTTCAATGTAACATACCATCAAAGACTGTTCAATCATCAATCTTTCCTCCATAGGAAGGCTTCTGTAATACCTGTGAATGGGCACTGAAATTATATAATTTGCAACATAACCTATTGTCAAGAAGTTGCTTTAAGTGGCCGACTCTCATTTACAGATACACACCAGTCTGCCAAATTTGATTATAATGAAAAACTGTATAATGCATCAAAAATGTGTGCATAAGCTTAACTCACCTCTTCAGATAGGAATCTTGCTTCCCATCCATAGCACCTGAGGAAATGGGCATCTCTCCAGCATATTAACAACACAATACACTAAAACACTCACAATGTGCAGGTTCCTTTACACACAGACCAACTAATGGCTCACAAGTTGGCTCTGAACTAATATATGAATTGGTAAAATGCATTAGATATCATTTCCATCCACCCAAATAACCTGCTGGTCCTTGTTTTAGTGCAACTGGAGGCTTTTGTTGTTGTTTCCATAGTAACAGGGCTCCATATAACAGACCATTTTGAATGTCCACAAAGAGGTGTCACATAAAAGAGGCAGATGAGCAGATGGTCTCACCCTGAGCCAAAAGTTTGGGTGTGACAAGGTGTTTTTAGTTTCCACAACACAGTCAGACACCTGGTCTAAAGGAAGAGATAGATAGATAGATACATAGATGGATGCAAATATGAAATACGTTCCCCCCCCATTGACATTTCCTCTCTCAAGATCCATAAAGGTACTAAAAACATTTGAAACAGAGTGCGTGCGAGTTCAGTAGTTCTACCTTAATATTATAAAGCGACGAGAATACTTTTTGTGCTCCAAAAAAAACAAAATAACAACTTTTCAACAATATAGTGATGGCCGATTTTAAAACACTGCTTCGGAGCTTTGCGAAACGAATCAGTGACTCGGGGCGCCAAAGTCACGTGATTTCAGCTGAATTTTTAGCCGTTTGATAGGAGATCCGAATCACTGATTCGATTCGTGAAGCTCCGATGCAGTTTATTTTGAAATCGGCCATCACTATATTGTTGAAAAGTCGTTATTTTGTTTTTTGGCGCACAAAAAGTATTCTCGTTGCTTTATAATATTAACATAGAACTACTGAACTCACATGAACTGTTTTAAATATGTTTTTAGTACCTTTATGGATCTTGAGAGAGGAAATGTGTTACAAATTACGTGTTTTTTTTGTTTTTTTTTGGTAACTGCAAATTTTTTATTTTTTTTGGGATTCCATTTTTTTATAATTTAATGTGAGGTTATAATTAATTTAACTGTATAGTCAAAGAAATAAAGACATTTTAACTGCAGTGCCTCAGTAGTGCATAGCCTCCAACCGGAAGCCTTCTTGCACTGAGCGGAAGCGCAGCGGCTCCAGCTGTTATTGTTGACAGACGGAGCTTCGGGGGGAAAATGGCGGTGTCCCGTCGATCCTCACAGCACCAACAAAGCAGTTTGCAGCCGTCTCCGCGGAATGCCGTGATCGCGTCCCCCCCTCCCGAATCGCCGTCCGCGATTATTCCCGAATCGACGAGTTTATTGAGCCCCTCGTCCACTGGCGCAGCGGAATGCGGCGGAGCGACGATGGAGTCCGCAGCGGCCTCCTCCTCCTCCGCCTCTTCCCCGGACCGGCCCTCCCCAGCAACAGCAGTGGCCGCCGCAGCGTCGTCAGCAGCCGGGAGCTCCAGCTGCAGCAGCATTAGTTCAAGCGCGACCGCAGGCAGCCAGAGCCCCGGCTCAGGAGCGACCAGTCCCGGGGAAGGAGTGTGCGGGGCTGGCGGGGCGTTCAGAGAGCTGTTTGAGGCCTGTCGGAACGGAGATGTGTCGCGGGTGAAGAGGCTGGTGGACTCGGTGAATGTGAACGCCAAAGACATGGCCGGACGAAAATCAACCCCTCTGCATTTCGCTGCTGGTCTGTATTTATGTATTTGCCATATACAATGTGTTTTAAATCATTTTGCTTTGTTTTGTGTCCTTATAAAACAACACAACGTCGCCTTTGTGGTTTTTGGTTCGATTATAGTTGGAGTTTTATACGAGCATGAGATTTGGCAATAAAAGTAGAGAGAGAGTGCGCACTGTTTTCATACAAATATTATGTACTGTAAATTGACTACTTACAATGATTGTGTCATGACACAATCTTGCATCATGTCTTATTTTAATAAAATATGCATGTTTAAATATGTTTTTTTGAGATAAAAATTCGAAGCTGACATGTAATTTTGCACCCCCCCCTAAAAAAAAAACCTGTAAACTCTTTTCAGCATTAGTAACTATAAGCATGCAGTTTTCATGATCTCGTAGAGACTATATGGATCATTTGCACTTTTTAAAATGCATGTCAATCTGCAGGACCATTTCATTTGGCTAACTAATAGTTATTAAAGTTGATTTTAAAATTAATTTTTTTGTATCATTACCATTCTACTACATCTTGTTTTGTTTAATAAAGAAAATCAAAAGGGTATGAAATCATTTTTGGGTGAACTATTATTTAAAAGATATGCATCAGATCAGAGAGTTGCTCCATCTAAAAAAAAAAAACATACCCTTTCACTGTCACAAATGTATCATTTTTAACCTAAAATCTTTACAATAGACTCGTTAGGTGTAATAAGATCAGATTTTTATTTGTTTCATCATATTATATTCAATGCATTTTAAACTGATTGTCATTTGTGATGTTTGACAGGCTTTGGCAGAAAGGACGTGGTCGAGCATCTCCTGCAGACCGGAGCAAATGTCCATTCCCGCGACGACGGTGGTCTGATCCCGCTCCATAACGCCTGCTCGTTCGGGCACGCAGAGGTGGTCAGCCTGCTGCTATGTAGCGGCGCGGACCCCAACGCACGAGACAACTGGAACTACACACCTCTACACGAGGCTGCCATCAAGGGCAAAATAGACGTGTGCATTGGTATGGATTAATATGAGAAATCTTGTGTTTTCATCTGTTTTCAATTATAGCCTAATCAGACAAATACCGATCATTAAAAAAGCTCTAATGATAACAAATTGATGGTCACCGATGTATTGTACATTCCTTGCTGAAAGTCAATGAATGAGTTGTCTAATGAGTCGCTGTCACCATTGTGTGGAGTTGCAGCGGTTGTCTATAGAGCTGTTCCAGCTGATGTTGCGTTCCAGCATGCTGCAGTATTGCTGTGTTATAGTAATGTTGTTGTCCTGCAGTATTTTTCTCCTGCGGCCTGATGTCATAGTGTCCGGCTGAATACCTCTGTGCTGAGACAGCACTCATGTGTGAGAAAACTGACAGGATCTCTGATGTTTGCATTAGTTGCACAATGAATGTGTTTGTCTGAGTACGGTGTGTTAGTTAGTGTAAAACTTTTTCTTCAGAGTTATTTGGCGAAGTGTGGAGAGTGACCGTTAGGGATGTGCAATATATTGGTGAAAATGTCAGTTTTGGTCAATATTACCTTCTTTTTTTTTGCTTATCAGGTCTAAAATTACGCGGATATTCGAAAACAGACAATATCAGGATTTTTAAATATTAATGAATGTACTGTGAACTAACATGAACAAACAATGAAGAATTGTCTTTTCATTAAAAAAGTTTAATAAATGCTTCAAAAATATACTGCACAATGTTAGTTCATATTAGCTAATGCCTTAACTAATGTTAACGGAGGGGACCTTATTGGAAAGTGTTAGAAAAGTATTTATATTATACAGTGGGTGGATAAGTGGATCATTATTACAGTGATTATTATGTTTCTAGCATGTTATATGTTTGGGAACAGTTCTTTTAACCCTAATTGATGGAGTGTGTAGCTTTTTATTTCTTAAACAACCATGTCAGAATATGTATAATTGCCATATTCCAGGATGACAATGTCAAGATTCATCAGGCTCAAATTGTGGAAGAACGGTTGGGAGGGAACATGAAGAATCATATTTACACACCTCTGAGTCCAGACCTTAAATTCATTAAAAGTCTTTGGGATGTGCTGGAGGAGACTTTAAAGAGTGCTCACCTCTTGCATTGTCAACACAAGATCTTGACCAAAAATTGATGCACCTCTTGATGGAAATAACATCACAACATTTATTTCCATCAATATGCGCATCAATTTTTGGTCAAGATCTTTTATTGGCAAGCAAGAGTCGAGCACTTTGTAAAGTCTCCTCCAGCACATCCCAAAGACTTTCAAACAGTGACTTTTTTGGCATGGCAGACAGTGTGTGTGTATATTTACTATGTATTAAAATCAATGGCTGGTTGTACTAAAATTTCAAATTGCAGATATAGAATGAACACTTTAGGTGGTGAAACAGTATAGATAATTTTAGTTATTGGCCAAAGTGTAAAACTTTATTTGCCTTTGATATCATGAGTTTCAGTATCTGTTCATCCCTTGTTGTGACTGTAGTGCTTGATTCTGTTTCTTTCAGTGTTGCTCCAGCACGGTGCTGATCCAAACATTAGAAACACTGACGGCAAATCAGCTCTGGACCTGGCAGACCCTTCTGCTAAGACCGTCCTCACTGGTGAGACATGCGTACATACATCTGCTTTACAGTCATTAACAAACACACATTCACAATCTGATATGCAGACATGTAAATACACATTGGGTATGTTTTCAGTGGCATAGATATTATTTTTGTAGCATGCGGTATGTACGGTGGTATGCGAAAGTTTGGGAACCCCGTGCAGGTTCTGTGAAAATGTGAATAATTTTAACAAAATAAGAGAGATCATACAAAATGCATGTTATTTTTTTATTTAGTACTGTCCTGAGTAAGATATTTTACATAAAAGATGTTTACATATAATCCACAAGACAAAACAATAGCTGAATTTATTAAAATATCTCCGTTCAAAAGTTTGGGAACCCTTGATTCTTAATACTGTGTGTGGTTACCTGGATGATCTATAACTGTTTTTTTGTTTTGTGATGGTTGTTCATGAGTCCCTTGTTTGTTCTGAGCAGTTAAACTGAACTCTGTTCTTCAGAAAAATCCTCCATGTCCTGCAGGTTCTTCAGTTTGAGGATTTTTTGCATATTTGAACCCTTTCCAGCGGTGACTGTATGATTTTGAGATCCGTCTTTTCACACTGAGGACAATTGATGGACTCAAACACAACTATTAAAAAAGGTTCAAACATTCACTGATGCTCCAGAAGAAAACATGATGCATTAAGAGTCGGGGGGTGAAAACTTTTTTAATTTAAATATCAAGGTAAATTGTATTTAATTTGTCTTCCTAGAAACATGCAAGTATCTTCTGTTGCTTCCGAAGAGAAGTACAAAATGAAAAAAAAAAATATTTCAACAAAATAAGAAAAATTTGGACTTCTTCATCCTGTTCAAAACTGAGATATTTTAATAAATTCAGCTACTTTTTTGTCTTGTGGATTATATGTAAACATCTTTTATGTAAAATATCTTACTCAGGACAGTACTAAATAAAAAATAACATGCATTTTGTATGATCTCTCTTATTTTGTTAAAATTATTCACATTTTCACAGATTTTGCAAGGGGTTCAAAAACTTTTGCATACCACTGTATGTAGATTTTTGACTGCACAGAATGCCTATATGATTACTACATAGGCCAAAAATGTGCAATTTATAACAAGAGTGCCACAATGCACTGCACTCCAGTCTGAAAAGTGAAGGCCATTATCCGCCACATTTTCATTATCCATTATTTGATTGGACGGCCAAATGTTAAAACAAAAATTTGATTAAAATGTCACCTTGATGCCACTCGCCAAATTAAACATAGTGATGTTGCAGCAGCACACTTCCGTTTGAAACTTTAATCAATGCATACTGCATACCGTTTCACTTATTCATTAAAAAAGTGCGAAGTACTGCATAATATAAACAGTATGCTAGTTTTCCAGTTTGAAGAGCTATTGTAACACTAAAAATATTCACACAAACACTATAATGCATCTTACAAATCGAGTCTGTCTGACACCTCCTGTCTGTCTTTATTCCTCAGGTGAATATAAGAAGGATGAATTGTTGGAGGCAGCGAGGTGAGCTTATGGCACAATAACTATAATTTAATATCAATGTGTTGCTAAAATAAACACTTCTATAAGTGGTTTCTAGGTTGATGGTTGTTCAAATACTTCAACATCTTGTTTAGATTGTTGGAGTCCTTTGGGAAGAATGTGCAGAGCTGTAGGTGCTACACACAGCCTGGCGCAGGCCATATTGGTCATATTTTGATATTTAGAAACTTTAAGAATATGACGTTTTTGCCTTGATTAAATGTTTTTTTGGACTGGGGACATTTTGAGGAAAATTGTCCCCTACGATTACAGAATCCTAAATCTTAAAATAACTGAATATTTTCTTAAGAGTTCATTGTACTATCATTGCTATCTCAAAATATAATTGAATATTATATTGTTATTCTATGGTATATTATATGCAGTGCTTTCAAATCGATTAATTGCATCTAACAAAGTTTTGTGTTTACACAATATTATTATAGTTATTTTATATGTATGTGTGTGTCTGTGTGTATATGTATACACAGACATATATATAAATGTAATTATATATATAATATGTAAACACTTTTATGTTTAATTTGACCGCACTAATTATATTATATTACATTAAAATATATCGCATGAGCCTTTTAAAGGTTTCCTGCACCCAAAATCTGTTTTTTCATTACTATTTTCTTCCCTCTCTGATCTTTTAGAATTTAAATGGCACTTTTTTGTAACTGTTTTTAAAGACTTGTGAGTATATAAATTGGCTCTGTTTGCATGCGAAACGAGTAAGTCCAATATAACAATTTCAAAACAATCCTAAAGCAAGCCGTTTTTGCAGCTAGGTTTCAATAATTAGAGTAGAAGGGGAGTTTACATTGTGCATTTCAAAAGATGTTGTGGTCCCTTTAAGTACATTGGAATCTTCTCTGATTGTCACTGATCCAGAAATGTCTTTTCTCTAAGTTGCCATTCCTAACAGTGTTTTGTCTCCCTCTGTTTGAAAAACGTCTTTCTTAGGAGCGGAAATGAGGAAAAGCTGATGGCGCTTTTGACCCCACTTAACGTCAACTGTCATGCCAGCGATGGACGCAAGGTAACAGATCATAATTATTTTATATAATCTGCATAAATTGTTCCGTAATGTTGCTTTGAACATTTGATATACCTTATAAGATGTCAATTCCTAATATGACTATTTTAGAAAGTATGTCTGACATTGTTTCTATACTCAAGTTCTGTTCAAACTCAAACACAGGATGTGATTTTATGTATTTCATTGGTCATGTAAATGATATAGATGTAGGTCAAGACAATCCTAAATCCCCTTGTTTGAGTTTTTTTTTTTTCCGTAACACTGTGTTTAGAGTAAACAGCGCTGACCTAGTTTTACCCATAATGAGTTTAAGTCTGGACGTATGGTTGATGTCATTTTATAATGTCTTAACTGCCCCTTTGTTCACTCTGGGCTGCTTTTTGATGTCAATCATTTTTATAAGGGATTTCATTTGATCTTTGATGCCTATTGGATGCACATCTGACCTTTATGAAGGTTTAGGCAAATCTTATATGATCCATTTCTTTCTCTAATCATGACATAATAACAGGACCTTGATTTCCCCTCAAATCCTCTGTCATCCCTGATCATTTCAGGTCACTTCATACGTCAGATCTCTCTCCAGACCTTGTGTGTCTTTATATCAGAAGGGCTTTTGAGTTCACTTTGGTGTTTTTTCTTAAATATTTGCTCTTGCTGCTCTGTTAATCTCTTGTTTTGAGTTATATACTATAACTCAAGCTGTGTTATTACAATTTTTTTAGAGGCTGATACTTTCATTTTTGTACTGGTTTTGATACCTGTAAATTGTGTAGTAATATCATTTGGACTGATAATATGAGAGTAGTGTGTTTAGTATTTTCTTGAACTGTCAACACCACAATTCACATCAAATACAGGACACTATAGTTAATAACCAAGCATAATACATGCTTGAATGTACTCTACATAGACATCATTATTGGCAGTGAAATCATGCCGTAGACGTTATAAACCTAGAAATATCTCTGATCTGCTAACATTTTGTTTTGCAGCCGAAGATTTTTTGCGTGGCAACATTTATCCAACAAACATAGAATATATGCTGAATGGTATCGTTTTTGATATAATTTTAATGGTTAAATGAGCAAAGAAAATGTTTATAGACCTAAGGGATGCACCGATACAATAATAAAACATTTTCTGTTGTCATATATTTTGTTTAGAATATCAAAGAAATGTTGTATAAAGTAATTAATTTTTTGTTTCTCATTTTCTGTCATTAAATTGTGTGTATGTACCATTCAAAAGTTTGGGGTTTTGAATAAATTAATACTTTTATTGAGCAAGGACACATTAAATTGATTGAAAGTGACATTAAAGACATTTATAATGTTACAAAAGATTTCTATTTCAATTCATCATAAAAAAATATTTATCACGGTTTCCACGCACAACTGTTTAACATTGATACCAATGAGAAATGTTTATTGAGCAGAAAATCTGCATATTAATATGATTTCTGAAGGATCATGTGACACTGAAGACTGGAGTAATGATGCTGAAAATTCAGTTTTGATCACAGGAATACATTACACTTTAACATATATTAAAATAGAAAAGTTATTTTAAATTGTAAAAATATTTCACAATGCTACTGTTTTCACTGTATTTTTCATCAAATAAATGCAGCCTTGGTGAGCATAAAAGACTTAGTAAAAAAACTCTCAATAACATTAACAAATCTCACTAACCCCAAACTTTTGAAAGGTAGTGTGTATATGAGTATTATATCAGCCATTGAATCGATTTTAGCATTTATCTTCCTGTGTGAACTGATCAATAAAAATAATATAGAGAATATACAGAGATAAAGTTTTTTTGAGAAAAAAAAAAGTAGCTAAATATTTAAGATATTGTGATTCTTATAGGATGCTTTAGCTGTTGAATTTTTAGCTTTCAAGCACCACAGTTAGCTCTGATGGATAATATGTTAGTTTATAGCTAATTTTTTGTTTTGTTTTGTTTTTTTGTTCTGGCAACATTCAGTCAACATCACAAAAAATGCTGGTAAGTTTATTTTGTGAAACAGAAATTAGTTTTGGTCTTCTGTGATTTTATTTATTTATTTTTTTCTTACAATTTGTTTTAATTTTTGCCCCTAAAAATCCATCCATATGCTGGTTCACACTTAAAACGCACAGAAACCTGCCTTATTTTCTGCTGGTCACAATCCATCAATCAACCTATAGCTCTGCTAATGTTTTGATGATTCATGCAGGTTCTGAAAACAAGGCTTTCATTTACCTCTTTCTTTAAAGTCTTCTTTTACAAAACTTCTCTAAACTGTCTTCCTTTGCAAGAACTCCATGTTTCCACCCCTAAACCCCACCTCCATATCCACGCATCATCGCTCACGTTTTGGAATCCGTTTGTTTGATTTGTTGTGATCAGCACGCATGCTCTCCACGAACGTGGTGTTTAATTCCTGATTTCTTAATGACATTCTGTCCTGTTTAGATCCATTGTGTGTTTGCTAGAACTTGCACTGTTGCCCATTGCTTGTGCTGTGCTCTATTTCAGTCCTCATTAATAATGATATGAAGATGAATGTTGCCTCTCCATCCTGCACTGAATAATATAATTCTCTCAGAGAATGCATCATACTTTTAAGGCAGATCTTCATTACTAAATGGCTGCGTTGTTGAGATTGGTTGTCATGCTGATTGTTTTGCTGTGGTTGTGTTCAGGCTGTCATAAGGGCATGTCACCATTACTTCTTCATTGTTCACTGCATGAACTCAGAATGAATTTGTAACTTTTTTTTATGTGTGTCTAGACTATTTAAGTTACTAGTGGTTTATTGAGTCACTTATAATTATCTCTTCTTAAAGGGTTAGTTCACCCAAAAATAAAATGTCTGTAATTAATTACTCACCATCATGTCGTTCCAAACCCGAAAGACCTTCGCTCATCTTCAAAACACAAATTAAGATGTTTTCGATTAAATCCGGCAACGTTATTACTACTTTCAAGGTCCAGAAAGGTAGTAAAGACATCAACCTTAATGTTATGAAGCGTCAAGAATGCTTTTTGGGCTCAAAAAAACAATTCAACTATTTATTCAACAAATTCTTCTCTTTTCTGTCAGTCTCCTACACTGTTGACATTGAAGACACAGTGCAGAGCTTCTGGGTTCTACATCAGAACGCCGACTCTTTGTTGTTTGGCTCCTGGGTCAGCATCACACGCATGTGTCGTGCTGCTCAGGTGAACAGTATCGGCCAATACTGAGTCTGCATTCTGACGTAGAACCCATTGTTTACAATGTCAACAGCGTAGGAGACTGACCGGGAAGAGAAGAAATTGTTGAATAAAGACATTTTGCACACAAAAAGTATTTTCTTCACTTCATAACATTAAGGTTGAACCAATGTAGTCACATGGACTATTTTAAGGATGTCTTTACTGCCTTTCTGGGCCTTAAAAGTGGTAATTAATTTGCTTTTCATAGGGGGGTCAGAAACCTCTTGGATATCATTGAGGGGAAAAAGAAAGAAAAGAAAAATATCTTAATTTGTGTTGAAGATGAACAAAGGTCTTTCGGGTTTGGAACAACATGAGGGTGAGTAATTAATAACAGAATTTAAATTTTTGGGTGAACTAACCATTTAAGTGGATTGCAGATTGCAGCTGTAAAGGCCTATTTGCACCAAGAGGCAATAGTGCACAATAGTGACTGCTCACTTTTTTAGTGGTTCCAGAAAGTATTCCCATTTTTTTTTCCCCCCATTTCAACAATCTTTCAATAAAGATATCTAAGCCATGAACCAATCCAACCAGCTCTGACTGACAGTTAAGTTGCTGACATTGCAAACTTGCTGGTCTGTGTACTTAAGGCAATGCAATGCAGTGCAAGTTATGAAATAATAAAAAAAACAATAGTAAAATATAAAACTATTGGCTTAGAGTCATCGATTATAAGTATAAAACCAATAGAGTTTTCATTTTAATGCAAAATAATGTTGGAAACTGACTGTTACATCATTTTCAGTGCTTCATAGGAGTTTGTTGTTGGTGCTGAGCTCTTTTGCCTCTCTTTATTTCTGTTTCTGTGGTAACAGTAGTTATTTTTTCTTATTATTGGACTCTTCTAGGATTATGGGTAGAGACACTGAATTTTGGCTTCTAGAGAAGCATATATTATGGTTAAAAAAGTATAATACTCATCACCTTTTAGGGCATGTGATTTGACCCAAATGCTGTTTCGCTTTTGGTGTGAATAGATCTTTTGTTTGTGATTTGTTCCACTTTTTTGTTTTGTTCTTGGTGCGAGTAGGCATTTACATGTTCTTTAAGATGTTTAATTACGTCCATATATTTACAATTTAATGTGGACTGTAGAAACAGGTTTTAGGGTACTAAAGGCATATTCACACCAAGGATGATAACTATAACGATAAAGATATCATTCTAAAAATCGTTACAAATGTAAAAGAATAACAGAGTCCACATTACAACTATAACGATAATAGCACAGAGAAATGATATCGCTGGAATTGCTTTCAGAATTTTTTTTTTTTCCCAGCTGATGAACGATAAAAACACAATCAGCCCAATCAGAATCCATTCTGCTTTAAAAAGCTCATGCATTTAAAGCGACAGATGAAAAAACTACAGCTCGCGCTTAGAATAAACAGAACGCTATTGTGCGTTGGTGTGGACGCTGAAATAGTTATCGTTATAGTTATCGTTCTTGATATGAACGGTCTTTAGGCACCGCTTCTGTATCACAGAAACATCAAGAACGTAATTTCAAAACTGAGGTATATTTACACAGAACAGCTCATTTTATAAAAAGTTAACTGTCTAACTAATGTTGGGATGGTTTCAACCAGGTTTATATACAGTAGTCAACATATGAAGTGGATCAAAAAAGTTCATCAAAGTTGTCCTAAGAAGAAGGTTTTAGGATGAAAGGTTTTGATCCACTTCAAATGTTGACTACTGTAGTTATATACGAGGTTGGGTTATGTGCGATGAGCACATTGATGATCATTAATTTAGCTCCATTAAGTGAACTGAATGTATTCAGACAAATTATTAATGTTTCTCTCTTCTTTTGCAGTCCACTCCTCTTCACCTGGCCGCTGGGTATAATCGTGTGCGTATAGTGCAGCTACTGCTGCAGTACGGCGCTGACGTCCATGCCAAAGACAAAGGGTGAGCAACTACTACTTCCTGTCTCTCTCTTAAACATGTGTCCAATATGTAAAGCCAATAGGGATGTAACGGTACATGTATTCGTCCCGAACCATACGGTACGGACATTACAGTTCGGTGCATACAGTCAGACGATGAATACAGTCAGTCACAGGCGATCAACACTACAATCCAGAAGGGGGCGCGCGCGGTAATGCAACGCTGTTTGCTTCCAGTAAAAAGTGCAGAAGAAGAGATGACCGATCGATGTGTTTACATGTAATCTCTCAACCAGTGTTTCAACTGCGGAAAGATATCAATAAAACAGCTTGAGAATAATATTTCACCTTGCATTACATTTACATCAGGCATTTAGTGTCCACAGCATGTTAGTTCAATAGAGAATAAATAAATAAATAGAAAATGAATTTAATAGTTTGGGCTCTGTTGTTAATTGTAACCTTTAATATTATAGTAGTGTGCAAGAAAGGGCTCCCTGTATATAGTTTACAGCATTAGCTAAGATTTTTTTATCTTTAAGACAATGTTAATTATAATTGAATTTATTTAAACACAGAGACACATTTGTTCCAAAAAAAAAGTTTAATTAAAAAAAGCAATTTTATGTTTAGTTTTCTCCCCCCTGCTGTACCGAACCCGTACCGAACTCCGACTTCAAAACCGAGGTACGTACCGTACCGTTACACCCCTAAAAGCCAACATGAAATGCAGCCTATTTTTACTTCCACAATTTCACACATACTTAAAAATATATTTAATATTTTTTATTTGTATTATATAAATACACTTCCATTCAAAAGTTTGAGGTCAATAAGTTGTTTTTCTTTTAAGAAATTAATACTTGTATTCAGCAAGGATGCATTAAACTGATCAAAACTGACTATAAAGTCTTTTACTTTGTTACAAAACATTTCTATTTCAAATAAATTGTTCTTTTGAACTTTATATTCATCAAAAAAAATCCTGAAAAATATATATATATCATGGTTTCCACAAAAATATTAAGCAGCACAACTGTTTTCAATATTGATATCAATAAGAAATGTTTCTTGAGCAGCCAGTCTCAGAATGTTAGAATGATTTCTGAAGGATCATGTGACACTGAAGGGTAATGATGCTGAAAATTCAGCTTTAAATCACAGGAATACATTACACATTAAAGTATATTTTGTTAAAATAGAAAACTGTTATTTTAAATTGTAATGTTTTATATATAAAATATTGTATTGCTAATATTATTTATTTTGAATAATACGCACTGATAAATTGTTCTAGGAAAGTGTATTAACACAAATAAGGTAAACAAGGTCATCAGCGTTTTATCATGATCTTTTGAAATGACAATTTCTCTCTCTCTCTCTCTCTCTCTCTCTGTCTCTGTCTCTCTCTCTCTCTCTCTCTCTCTCAGTGGTCTGGTTCCTCTGCATAATGCCTGCTCTTATGGTCACTACGAGGTCACAGAGCTCCTGTTGAAGGTAAATAAAATAGTCTAGTCAGTACTTACTGATTGAAATATATTTGCTCCCCCAGCCCAAATGCTTTGTTGTTTTGATTCTTAGTTTCTCTTTATTGTGATTGATGGTTTCCTGTATGTCTCGCTCACAGCACGGGGCGTGCGTTAATGCCATGGACTTGTGGCAGTTCACCCCTCTGCACGAGGCGGCCAGTAAGAATCGAGTGGAGGTGTGTTCACTGCTGCTGAGCCACGGCGCCGATCCCACACTGCTCAACTGCCACGGCAAGAGCGCGGTGGATGTGGCGCCCACACCTGAACTTAAAGAGAGACTCACCTGTAAGTGCCATTCACAGTGTATATGCTTATTTCCATAGTAGTTTCAATCATTTGACCTTTTGCGATTTCCTTCGTCCAGATGAGTTCAAAGGACATACGCTTTTGCAAGCAGCCCGTGAGGCAGACATGGCAAAAGTCAAGAAAACGGCTCAAGAGATCATCAGCTTCAAACACCCTCACTCCCACGACTCTGCTTTGGTGAGCACAGGACATGGTCTTTTGAATCCTGAGGGTTTTAATGATGTGTTTATTAAGATCTCTGTCTAACCGTTTTTGTTCACAGCACTGCGCCGTAGCCTCTCCTCATCCCAAACGCAAACAGGTCACAGAGCTGCTGCTGCGGAAAGGTGCCAACATTCACGAGAAGAACAAGGAGTGAGTGTTTGACTTTGTTAGATACAGTTGAATCTCTTGGTTGCTGTTTCTCACATTCACTTATTCTTTATTCCCATAGCTTTATGACTCCGTTCCACGTAGCAGCTGAGCGGGGTCATAATGATGTGCTTGAAGTCCTACAGAAACATGGAGCAAAGGTACCAGCATGGGATCTGTTCCAGGATCTAGTGAGCTACTTTGCTATATGCCGTCTATTAAGGCAGTTGCTTTCATCTTCAACTATATTTTTAAACATGTAAATTTATCTGTTATCTCAGACCCTATACAGAATATTTTCAACAGGATGTGATGTCACACTCCATGGCTTCCTTTTTTAATAAATCAAATTATAAATAATAAAACAATGATACATTAAAAATTGTATATACTTTACTATATGTTTCAGGTTTGATATGCTTGTTTGTAGGGCTGCACAATTTGGCCAAATTTTTGTGATCATATATCAAATATGGCTAAAAAAAAATTAAAAAGTAAATATATATAATTACTAAAATATGTAAAAATAAAAACAAGAAATATTACTGCTATAATTTGTCAGTAAGATTTCTCTTTTGCTCGCCAAGGCTGCATTTGTTTAAAAATACAGTAAAAACTGAAATATTGTGAAATATTATTACAATTTAAAATAACTGTTTTCTGCTTTAATATATTTAAAAATGCAATTTATTCCTGTGATGCAAAGCTGAATTTTCAGCATCATTACTCCAGTCTTCAGTGTCACATGATCCTTCAGAAATCATTCTAATATGCTGATTTTCAGAATAAGAAACATTTCTTATTATTGTCAATGTTAAAAACAGTTGTGCTGCTTAATATTTTTGTGAAAACTGTAATACTACTACTAACTGACCTCAAACGTTTGAACGGTACTTTATCTTTTATAATAAACCTTTTTCACTGAGCTTTGTGAGCGCGTGTGTGTTTAGGTGAATGCTGTGGACACACTGGGACAGACAGCTCTGCACAGGGCGGCCCTTGCTGGCCACATCCAGACTTGCAGACTATTGCTGAGTTACGGAGCCGACCCGTCAATCATTTCACTGCAGGGCTTCACCGCCTCACAGATGGGCAATGAAGCCATTCAACAAATACTAAATGGTACTATTTACATCTATTGCTCTGAGCTTTATTTGCAGTATGATTAATGAATTTTCTGTCACTAAACGCTAAAGATATCCTTAATCTGTTATGATTTTCCTGCATTTATTTCTCCAGAGAATGTTCCTCCCCGTAATTCGGATGTGGATTACCGCTTTCTCGAGGCTGCTAAAGCCGGAGACCTTGACACAGTGAAGGTAAATAACAGTAAATAACAACTTTAAAGTTAACATGTTCAAAATCCATTTCACTTCCGCAACGTGACATAAAACAGGATTTTAAATGATAAAAAAGATTTTACTACTAAGATTTACTAATTTTTTATAATGGGGTTTTTCAATTTGAGTAAAATAAGTCTGTGGTAAACATAACTTGACAGTACTTGTTCTACACACCAGTAAATTACACACACTCGTACCAAAAAACGTGAATTTCGAAGCATTTATGTTTAATTTTGGAAATGGAGGTTTCTAATAAGTAACTAGATAAGACCTTTTGGGGTGTGAGTGTGTGCAGTTTACTTTGTTATGCTATGTTTACCACAGGCTAGTGTTGTCAAAAGTACCGACTTTGGTACCAAAAAATGTGACACGTTGAGCGGATTCGTAAACACCTCTGACTGTCTATCTCTGTCCGCTGATAGACACCTGCTTTCAAAACGCTCTCAAATTCATCAAGGCAAAAATGACAGTTATGTTTGTGGTAGCTCCGGTGACTTTCTCCAGTACTGAACGTGGCGAAAGTGCACTGCTGTTTTGTTTAGAATAAATGTAATGCACATGGAAACAAATATGTCAATATGTTCAGTCCGATTGACGAAAATTAGTTCATGTAAACATTCCTATTAAAGGTTTGTGAAGGAAAATGTTTGTGTGTCTTCCATAGCAACTGTGCTCCCCTCAAAACGTGAACTGTCGTGATCTAGAGGGCCGTCACTCCACCCCGCTGCATTTCGCTGCAGGCTACAACCGCGTGGCTGTGGTGGAATACCTGCTGCATCATGGGGCCGATGTGCACGCTAAAGACAAAGGGTACGATCGTCTTCATCTGAATCCTCATTAGCGTGACTATCATTGCCCTGTGTTGGCATTATCAGTGACTCTCTCTCTCTCTCTTGATCAGTGGTCTGGTTCCTTTGCACAACGCGTGTTCGTATGGTCACTATGAGGTGGCGGAACTGCTGGTGAGACATGGAGCGTCTGTGAACGTGGCGGACCTTTGGAAGTTCACACCACTACATGAAGCTGCAGCCAAGGGCAAATATGAGATCTGCAAACTACTGCTCAAGGTTTGATTCATCAGATGGAGAAATCATGCACATGTTACAGGCTGCATCATGGGGCTGATGAATGAAGTGAATGTAGTGATTTGTGTGGGAATTTCATATCATATTAATGACGTTTAGTGGTTAATGAGTTATTATTATGCATTAATAATTTATTATTGATGCACAAAAATATATTTTAATTCTTGTACAAAATTGTAATGCATTGGGATGAAATCCAAAAGTTTTGGAATATATAAATTCTATAAATATTATATATTTGCTAAATATTCTATAAATTAATATTTAATTATATTAAATGTCTGTTTAATTTTAAATATATTATTTAAATGTATTATTATTGTTGTTGTTGATGTCCAAAAACAGTGACCTAAAATCCAGTTTTTGCAGGATTGGATGTCTGGATTCAGATTGACTAGATTTGTTGCAATTCTTTGAAGTACTTTATTTATTTATTTATTCAAAATGTANGTATATCAAATTATAAATAAAAATGAGACAAAATATTATAATATATTTACAGATATTACAGATATTTTTATATATTTATATATTTTTTTATATTAATAATTATAGAAATACTTAAATATCTGTAAATATATTATTTAAATGTGTTGTTGTTGTTGTTATTATTATTAAAACAAAAAACAAAGTGTCCTAAAAATATATCTGTTAACAAACTGAGATTAAGATTTTAACAGATTTGTTCACTTAATAATTTTTTTGTTGTTGTTGAATCTAATTGAACATTTTAGCTGCTATTTCGATTAAATCCAATAAAACCATTCACCAGTTATTTTAAGTGCATGCTAAAATAAGCATTTTATTTACTTGAAGTAAATAAGTTTTTCCTCACTTGAAGTTTGTTAAAGGTGAAATTGTCTGAAATGCTTTTAGCATCAGTTTTAAAGTGATGTTTTGCCATTTTGTTTTCTTTGCAGTCTTAGGATTAATGATTATTATTAAGAGCTTGACACAGCCCCTTTGCGCTAAAATATCAACTGTCTCTTTAGCACGGCGCTGACCCATCTAAGAAGAACCGGGATGGCAACATGGCTCTGGACATGGTGAAGGACGGAGACACAGATATTCAGGACCTGCTGCGTGGAGACGCCGCCCTGCTGGATGCCGCCAAGAAGGGCTGTTTGGCTCGAGTGCAGAAACTCTGCAGCCCTGAAAACATCAACTGCAGAGACACACAGGGCAGGAACTCCACACCACTGCACCTTGCAGGTAACATACCTCCAGGTGTTTGCTCACATTGAACACACATTCATCTCGTCTATCTGGTGTTTTAATGATGGTATTGATTTGTTTTCGATCAGCTGGTTACAATAACCTGGAGGTGGCCGAGTATCTCCTGGAGCACGGAGCGGATGTGAACGCTCAGGATAAAGGAGGACTGATCCCTCTGCATAACGCTGCTTCATATGGGGTGAGATAACTGGGGGTGTGGGAAGATCAAAGGTTTTAGTCTGTATAAATGACTTTATCTATGAAGGATGGGTTTTATAGAGTACTTACACCAGTCTTCAATTTCATATGATCCTTCAGAAATTAGTCTAATATCTTGATTTGATGCTCAAGAAACATTTATGATGATGATCAATGTTGAGAACAGCTTAATGTTTTTGTGGAAACAGTGATCATTTTTTTTGTTTCAGGATCCATTGACAAATAGAAAGTTCAGAACAACAGAATTTATTTCAAATAGGAACAATTTGTAATATTATAAATGTCTTTACTTTCACTTTTGTTTAATTTAATGCATCATTACTGAATACAAGTATTCATTTATTAAAAAAAAAAAGTCTTACTGACCCCAAAGTCAATAGAGAACAATAGTGCGTTTGCTTAGAGTTGCACAAATATGAAAAATTTTACATAATATTCTCACATTTCTATTAAGCATTTAACAATATTATCTATTTACTCAAGTTTTATTTGAAAACAGAAAACTTGGTGGTCAGAGCTATTGGCAAATGCACATATTTTAAAAATGGTTTAATATTAGCTGATTGGTCTGTCTAGCAGTAGATCATATGAATTTGTACCCAGTGCTGAACAGTAATATTGTGGCGTAATCATGACATTAATACTGCTTCTATAATTGCCTTCTCTCTCGTTCTGTCCAGCATGTGGATATCGCCGCCCTCCTGATCAAGTTTAACACGTGCGTGAATGCGACAGACAAGTGGGCGTTCACTCCGCTGCATGAGGCTGCCCAGAAGGGCCGCACACAGCTGTGTGCACTGCTGCTGGCACACGGCGCTGACCCGACCATGAAGAACCAGGAGGGACAGACAGCTCTGGACCTGGCCACGGTAAACTACCCTACCAGATCTGTTGGATAACACTCCAGTTAAGACAAGATCAAAGTTGACTTGAATTTAAGATAAGAGATTGATCCTGAAAGATAAACATTATAGCATTGCAATGAAAATGCTATAGGGTTAGTTCACCCAAAAATTACAATTCTGCCATCATTACAGACAGCAGATGTGACTTATAAAAGAGGAATCAAAGCAATTAGTCAAAAACAAACAAAAAAAAGGCAACAATAATCATAATGAAGATTGTAAAAACATAACACTACAGCAAGGTCCCATTCATTTACATTAGTAAATGCATTAGTTAACATAAACTAACAATGAGCAGTATATTTTTTTAGAGCATTTATTTATTTTTGTTAATGTTAGCTAATAAAAATATAATTCTTCATTGTTTTGTTCATTTTAGTTCACAGTGCATTTACTAGATACAACTTTTGACTTTAAAAATGTATTCGTAAGTGTTGATATCAACATCAACTAAGATGAACAAATGCTGTAGATGTGTTCTTCATCGTTCGTTCATGTTTGCCAGTATAGTTAACTACTGTTACCAAATACAACCTTATTGTAAATTGTTACCAACATTACTTTCTTACAATACGACCAGAAACATGTTGTAAGAAAGTCAAAAAGGTGTATTTTGATTTTTTTTTAATTTCGTGTTGACTGGAGTATCAAGTTCAGTGTCATTCATCTGTGTTTATCAGGCCGATGACATCCGTGCGTTGCTGATGGACGCAATGCCTCCTGATGCCCTTCCCAGCTGTTTCAAACCACAGGCCACCGTACTCAGCGCCGCTTTGATATCACCTGCCTCCACACCCTCCTGCCTCTCCGCTGCCTCCAGCATCGATAACCTGGCCGGGCCCCTCTGCGACGGGGCCAGTGGAGGGGCTACAGGACCTGCTGATGGAGCCTCCGGAACTGAGCGGAAGGAAGGAGATGGTGAGAAAGATGAAGATGTTATGAAAAGAAGTTAGTGAAAAGAAGCAAAAGAACTGCCTCATAAGAATCATTCATTTAGGAATCAGACTACACTGATTGCTCAGTATGGCTTTGATTCTTTAAAAAAAGAACCACTTTGTGAGAGTCATTTGTTCTTAAACCAGATTACACTGATCACCAGTGTTTGGGTTTACGCATTATTCATTGTAACTCATTACTTTTCATAAAAAGTAACACAATATTGTAACGCATTACTTTTAAAGTAACACTGCTGATCATGCTGTATGACTTTGATTCACTAAAAAGTACTGCCTCATAAGAAACATTCATTCTGGAATCAAACTACACTGATCGCACTTTGATTCATTCAAAAGAACCGGCTCATGAGTCATTCATTCTGAAATCTAACTATACTCATCCTGCTGTATGACTTTGATTCACTAAAAGAACCAGCTCATAAGAGTCATTTGTTCAGGAAGCAGACTACACTGACTGTGCTGTGCTTTGATTCACTTAAAAGAATCCGTTCATAAAAGTCATTCATTCTGTAATTCAGTAACAGTGCCGGGTTGCTGCTGAATAGTATTTTAGTAAACACTGTCAGACTATTTTTGTTTCATCCGCATTGGTAGATTGAATCTTAATCATTCAAATCATTTGCGTTATATTCTTTTATTATATGTCATATTTTTGTCATTTTTATTAAAATATAATTTTGTTCCATAGCTGTCCTAGACATGAACATCTCACAATTTCTGAAGAGTCTGGGGCTTGAACATTTGAGGGACATCTTCGAGAGAGAACAGGTGAGAAAGACAGAGACATCTTTGAACTCTTTTTATTTCTTCTGGCACAATGTTTCATTGTATTTGTAACTGTGTCCATTTTCCATTAGATCACTCTGGACGTGTTGGCTGACATGGGTCACGAGGAGCTCAAGGAGATCGGCATCAACGCTTACGGACACCGTCATAAACTCATCAAAGGCATTGAGAGGCTGCTGGGAGGACAGCAGGGTGAGTGTCTATCTCATAAAACATCAGTTCAGCTGTTCCTGCTTGCATCGGTATATTTTTATTCGATTTGAATCCTGTTATCTGTAACACTGCAGGTGCCAACCCATACCTGACCTTCCACTGCACCAATCAGGGCACAGTTTTGATTGACCTGGCTGTGGATGATAAAGAGTTTCAGTCTGTTGAGGAAGAGGTAAAACATGAACACTTCTTGGCTGTGGCATATGCCCGTCTGCTTCGGCTCTGTGTGATGGGTGTTTGGTGTTTGTTTTTGGGTCACAGATGCAAAGCACAATTCGGGAGCACAGAGATGGAGGAAACGCGGGTGGCGTTTTCAGTCGATATAATGTCATCAAGGTAAATACACACCTATTCAACATTAGTGATTATTTAACTGATCTAAAATAGGTATTGCTGTCCAAGTAGTAGGTATTGCATAAAACATTTTGTATGATAACATCTTTTTTTGATATCTTAAAGGGTTAGTTCACCCAAAAATGAAAATTCTGTCAGCCTCATGTCATTTCAGATCTTTGGAACACAAATGAAGATATTTTTAATGAAATCTGAGAGATTTCTTTCCTTCCATTGAAAGTTCTATTAACCCAAAACTCTGACATTTATAAAGAGATGGTAAAACTAATCCATATGAATTGAACGGTTTAGTCCAAATTTTCTGAAGAGAATAGATCACTTTATATGATGAACAGATTTCATTTAGGCTTCTATTCACGTATAAACATTATCAGCGAACATAAACGGAAGCGCAAACATACTTGGTTGATGCGCGAGAAAAAAACTTAATGTTTCTTGCGGAAGCTCAAACATTCTGCTTAACGCATGAGAATGAACCTCATGGGTTCTCATGCTCGAGCTTTTGTAAACCATATTTAAATGCTGTAAACATTGTTTGCTGATCATTTGTGTTCGAGGATGAACAAAAGTCTTATGGGGAACGACATGAGGGTTTGTAATTAATGACAGAATTTTCATTTTTGGGTGAACTGTTTGTCTGTTTTACTCTTGAGCAAAATCTAACTGAAACTGTTATGTAGATCCAGAAGGTGGTGAATAAGAAACTGAGAGAGCGATATACACACAGGCAGAAAGAGATTGCAGACGAGAATCACAACCACCACAATGAGCGAATGCTCTTTCATGGTAAGTGCTGAACTTGCGTGTCCTATGAATTGAAAACAAATGAAACGTAAAGAATAAATATAATTGTATTTATAACATTTTTTTTTTATGTTTGCTAATTTTTGTTTTCTAGTTAATGCATCAATGCATTGCTGAATAAAAGTATTAATATCTTTTTAATTTAAAAAAAGGAAAAAAAGGATGCATTAAATTCTTTTGAATTTTTGTAATTATCAAAAAGATCCTAAAAAGAAGACGACGAAAAAGAACACAGCATAATAATATATGTACACTATATACAATATATTTGACTGACTGCTCCTGAAAATTTAGATTTGCATCACAGGAATAAATTACATTTTAAAATATATTGAAATAGAATAAATTTAAATTGTAAAAATAATTGTTTTTACTGTATTTTTGTTCAAATAAATGCAGCCTTGATTAGCATAAGAGACAAAAACATTTTTTAAAAATCTTACCGACCATGCTCTGTTTAAGCTGCTTATTGTTAATTATTTAGTTTTGGTAGGCCATTATTTATTTTTTTAATGTTTTTATCCATTATAAGACCACTAACCTTACCATCTGCCTATACAAATTACATCATCATTACCAAATGTGACCATGGACCACGAAACCAGTCATAAGTGTCAATTTTATGAAATTGAGATTCATGCATTATCTGAAAGCTGAATAAATAAGCGTAGGATAGGACAGTATTTGGCCGAGATGCAACTATTTGAAAATCTGGAATCTAAGGGTGCAAAAAAATTTAAATATTGAGAAAATCGCCTTTAAAGTTGTCCAAATGAAGTCCTTCGCAATGCATATCCACTCACAAAAATATATTTTTTTATATATTTACGGTAGAAAATTGACTAAATATCTTCATGGAACATGATCTTTACTTAATATGCTAATGATTTTTGGCATAAAAGAAAAATGTGCTATAAATACATAATTGCTGCTATATGTAGCCATGCATTACATTTAGTTTTGTTTGAATTGTGGTTTTTGTATAATATTAGTAGTTTTCATGATCATAATCCTAAGCATGTTTTGTTTTTCAGGATCTCCGTTCATAAATGCCATCATCCATAAAGGATTCGATGAGCGTCATGCATATATTGGTGGCATGTTTGGAGCTGGCATTTATTTTGCAGAGAACTCCTCTAAGAGTAACCAGTACGTCTACGGCATCGGTGGCGGCACTGGCTGCCCCACTCACAAAGACCGTTCCTGTTACGTGTGCCACAGGTACATGAACACACACCTGATACAATAAGAGATGCAACATAAACAACTGCACAAATGGATGTTTTTTTTATATATTTTCCTCTGTGTTGATTTCCCACAGGCAAATGTTGTTCTGTCGTGTGACATTGGGAAAGTCTTTTCTGCAGTTCAGCGCCATGAAGATGGCCCACGCTCCCCCTGGTCATCACTCTGTGATCGGCCGTCCCAGTGTTAACGGCCTGGCCTACGCAGAGTATGTGATCTACCGCGGAGAACAGGTACTGCTGGAAAAGAAACATTGCATCTTTAAATTCACACCATTATGAAATAGACAGCAGACTGTGATGTATAAAGACCCAGATATACTCACAGCGAAGTTCTTTTCTGTTCTTCACTTAGGAGTGAAAAGAAATTCAAAATACCTGAGCTGCATTTAAGAAAGCATCCGATCATAGGATTGTTGATATATTTGCACCAGCTCTGCAATTCGGCACTCCAGTCAAGTCGCCTCACATTTATTTATATAGCAATCTTATACAATAGATTGCTATAAAGCAAGCAGCTTTACAGTATTAAACATGAAAAACGGTGTCAGTGTCGCTTTCTATTAAGTCAAGTCACATTTAATTATATAGCGCTTTATACTTGGTGTGTAACGGTGCATGTATTCATAAATATTATGTTATTTGGGGTCGCATCAACCCGTGGACATGAAAAACAGCCCACGGCAACAGTGTTAAAGTAGCCCAATTCCACAGGAAAACTGCAGAACTGGTAACACTGCGTTAGGGTTAGCTAGGTTCGACACATGGGATGAGGACATCATCGTTTCACAAAATATACGGATTGGCTGTACACATGAAAACGTAAGGGCATCGTTTTCAGATTTATCCACTTTGGGACCCGGTTTTAAAAAATAGCGGTTTCAGGCTCAGAAAACGCCGGATCCGTCTGGACAAAACGGCAATTCGATACAAATTTTTTGCGTATGCACCTAAACGCGTCTCTGTGTGGACGGAGTCTGGAGCCTTGGTGTAATCTCGCAACCAGTGTTATAACTGCAAAAAGACATCAATAAATCAGCTTGAGAATAATATCACATGTAGCATTACATTTACTTCAGGCAAGTCATTTAGTGTCCACAGCATATTAGTTTTCCTGTAGCTCAGTGGTTAGAGCATGGCACTAGCAATGCCAAGGTCATGGGTTCGGTCCCAGGGATTGCACATACTCAGATACAAATGTATAGTATAATGCAATGTAAGTCGCTTTGGATAAAAGCGTCTGCCAAATGCATAAATGTAAATGTAAATGTAGTTCAATAGGTAAATGAACTCTAGCCTCAGAGCCACAACTACCCAATACGTAATCACCAAGGACCAATGGTAGTTCGAAGGTGTTACCCAGCCTGGGCAAACTTTTCCGTAAAGTTTGCTTTGGTAAGTTGTTTTGAACTCCTAAAACAAACTTCATTATAGCCTGATTTTGTTTGAAATAAAGTCACACCAGTTCGTTCTTCAATTTTGGTATATCAGGGCCTTTAGTGTTAACCATGGGGTGTTAGTGCCGGTTCACGCAGAATGCATTTATGCTGTTAAAAACATTAGCCCAGTTGCATTTTTAAAAAGCTGAACTTATTTAAGTTGAGCACTGTGTTCTTAGAACTGCATGTCATGCGTGAGACACAGCAAAAGACTTAAGCGCAATGGTTTTATGTCCGTGTAGTGCGTTTACATTGAAAAACAATGGAAAAGTAGAGCAGTGGAATGGAAAAACGCGATCTGTGTTGTGTCTTAATGTTTTTTTTTGTTTGTTTTTTCCAGGCCTACCCAGAGTATCTCATCACTTATCAGATAATAAAGCCGGACAGCACGCCTCAGTCCTCCACAGGAGCAGAGCAGAAGTCATAGTCAGCACACTGCGTTTCTACACTCACTCACTCACTCGCTCACACAGTCACTCATTCTTTCTCACTCTCTTGTTGCACAAAGGAAATGTGAACTTTCCCATGTACCCACGTCTTACCCATGGAATTCCCATGTATGAATTATGAATTTGCACTTTTAAAAACAAGTTACTTAAGTTATTTGAAAATAGTTGCAATTGTGAAGTCTAATGTACAGGTAGTATAAAGAAAACATGTAAAACTGACTGTTTAACGATGCTATTTGAGTTGTATTTTAATGGAACTTTTTTTTTGAGTCTGTTCATTTCTTTTAAATAAATCTCATCAACAGGACTCATTAATTTCACTTGCTTTTGATTGTTTATTCATATGAAATGGTATTACCTTCATTAAATTTAGTCTCAGCATTATTAGCTGAAATTGCAAAGGGGATTAAAAATAATATACAATGACTGTAAAAATAGTCATAATGTCATATTATGAAATATTATTACAATTTAATGTGTTGAAATGTAATTTATTCCTGTGATGGCAAAGCATCATTACTCCAGTTTTCAGTGTCACATGATCCTTCAGAAATCATTCTAATATGATGATTTGCTGGAAACATTTCTTATCAATGCTAAAAACTGTGCTGCGTTTTTTTTTTTCAGGATTCTTTGATGAATAGAAAGTTCAAAAGAACAGCATTTTTGACCAATTTATTGAATCCTTGCTGAATGAAAGTATTTAGGTTGCAAAAAGTGTTTTCTGCACAGCCATTTTACACATCAATGTAAATGCAACAGGGATTTTAATACGCTACTCAGCTTTATTTATCACAAGCAATCACATTATATGAAAAATGAATATTTCAGTACAAATGATGTAAAATAATCTAAATGCACTTGAACATGGAAGTATATTTTGAGCTAATGCAAGTCTAAATGATTAGACTCTCAGAAATTACAGTAGAAATTAGAATTGAATAAAAATGTGTATTGCTAAAAATATATATTTATTAATATTTAAAATATCCAGGGTTGTGTGACATAGCACTTAGGGTGTGCTCAATACCACCATCTGAGAATTAACAAAAAGAAAAGATTATCAAATAAAAATATATCAAATTCAAGTCTGAATCAAAATCAAGCCATTCTCCTGTTATGTCATAGCTGATTATTTTTGGCTCCTGATAGATGGTCATCATCCTACGGGAATGACTGTGACTTGAGGTCTGGCTGTAGGGGTTACAGTGGGGGGGACCCTCTCTAGCACAATGATGGGCGGCTGCACAGCCACTGGAGGCCTGAAGCGGAATAAGTGTGAATGTGGATATGGATATGAATATGGGTAGAAACCAGGTGGACAGGGGCGTACGATGCTTGGAAACCTGTAAGGTGTAAGTCCATGGAACTGATCCATAGTCATGAGAAAAGGAAATGAAGGCATTGTTTGAACTGGAAAGACTGGGCGATAGAAGTCCTGAAAAACACAAAGTTATGATTCACAGCTGTTGAACATGAAAACATCTTTTCTGAATAAGGGTTTAAAAAGTGCATTTTGAATGTTCACTGAACTGAAGATTGAGCTAAGAACTTAAATCAATTACCTCAAAACTCAAATCTCTTGTCTTCCTGCTCCTGGTTTTCTCCACCTACAGTCAAAACAAAAATTATTCAGACATTTTTGATATTTTTTTACTAGTGGGTGCAGGACACTATAGTTGGCACTATAAGTGAGGATAGCAAAATAAAGTAAACTGTGACATATTATACCCAAAAAATCTTCATACAGTGGACTACCAGTAAAATTGATAAAAATTTGGAACCAAAAATTATTCAGACACTTTGACCTGACCATGGTTTGCTTTTTAAATTTAAAAGTGTTCATCAACACCGGGGTCTGCAATTTCAAGTAATTTTGTGAAAAGTTCCAATTATTGGGTGCCAAATTTTTTCTGACAGTTTAACTCTGAGATCTTGTCATATTTTATTGCCATTTTTTAAACTATAGTGAATAAACTGAATTAATGAATGAAATGTTCAAGGTGTCTGAATACATTTTGCTTTGACTATACCCAACAGACAAAATCCCTTAAACAGGTAACATTATATATGTCATATTTACATTATGTAAGTCATATTTTCAACTCACAGGAACAGCCAGACTCAGACAGACTGCAGACAGGAGACTGAAAACCAAGATTAGGGTTGTCATAGCTGTTTCTGACCTGCAAGGTAAACCATGTGCCATTAAAATCATGGATTGCTCATCCCATAATTTTATTTTCTAGACAGAATTTTGACC
>RJVU01026577.1:18128742-18140590 GCA_003731715.1 Anabarilius grahami | reverse complement strand
AATATTTTCACTTACCTGTTCGTCTTTTTCACATTTCACATATGCTGCTTTGTCGATATCTTTTATCACCCAGTTCTGCTTGTGTTTTTATATGACAACCTTCTCTCATTCACCCCATACAATTCTGTGGTTCTTTCCCACAATTGAGTGCTGTGGAGTTTGATGAACAGATAATTTGGCTTAATCTTTTAAATGAATCTAGATGGTTTGAAATTAATTAAAGAATCTGAGTTCTGAAGAAAATGTCTCGCCGCATTGGTTTGTGACAGTTACCTCAAGTATCTACAACATTTCACAATATCTTTTTAAGTCTGGTCTAAAAAATAATGTGTAACAACCATATTCATACACTTTCTTATAAATAGCAAAGCCATTATTGATGAACAGAATCATACTCGTGCAGTTACATTTCAAAGGACAACTTCTTCAGCTTTGGTTGAAGTTGACTCTGTCTTTTATTTTTGTTTAATGCATTTTTAAGTTTTTCTAAAAAAATAAATAAAAAAAGACCCCTGCCGTATCATTTGATTTCAGGTAGTCAATGCAATATGCATGTGTTTAAAAGAGGGTTTTCTGGGTGTTTTCCTCTATTTCTCCTCCCACTCCTTACCATCTTTTTTTTTTTTCCTCAATAAAAGGAAAAAATAACATGTTACTTGCGTAACATACTCAGACATGTTGCTCTACAAACATTGCATCACAATAATGATATTAAAACCCATCTGGAAACCAAAAACCAGTGTTTAATTATAAGGAGTTTTTAGTGGTAATGGTGTTTAATATTGAGGCATTCTGCAATTTCGGGGGAAATGAGAAAAAAACAGCATCGCTGATTGGATGAATCCTAATTCCTACAAAACCAAGAAGCCTTAAAAGCCTCTTCAACACCATTAATACTCTAATCTGAGGGAACTCCACTTCACGTGTTCACTGAACTAAGGTAAGACTTTTATTAGCAGGTTGTAGGACATAAATGCTGCAGTTGTTTTAATATACATAATATTATTATATTATTGCAGGTATATTGGGGAAAAAACTAAGGTATGAGTTTTATTAGCTGATTGTGCAGGACATAAACTGTTCATGCAAATCTGATGCTTTTATTTGATTTGTTGTGTGTGTGTGTTTTAAGGTTTTGTTATATGCATGATATTATAATACTATTGCAGATACTATATTGAAAGCATGAAGACAATAGTGCTGATCATCAGATGTTTGCTTTCAATCAATCAATCAATCAATACAAAAAATAACATAAAATTTTAATGCAAATGTGATGTTTTTATTTGTTTGTTTAACAGCACCTGTTCATTTAGAGGTTTTTTTATATTGCATACTATTGTAATATTATTGCAGATATATTGGAAGAATGAAGACAATAGTGCTGATAATAAGCAACTTATTCTTGATAACTGCTGCACCAGTAAGTGCATATTTCAGTCATTTCATATTCAACGTACGAAATCCTGGTGTTTTTAAAGAGCGTGCGTTTGTCTCACAGGTGGATCAGAATCATGACAGAGAAGCCAGATCTGCGAGTGAAGAGGAGGTGAGTATTTATTTTGGCATTCATTTAATTCAACTCATTTAGTGTTTCATTACATTTTGTGCATTAAACTTGATAATAAAAACTTTCCCTTGCTAAACCTGACAGCTTATTTGCTAAGCCGTTGTTAAAGGGTTAGTTCACCCAAAAATAAAGTTCTGTCATTAATTACTCACCACTTTCAATCATCTGAACACAAATTAAGATATTTTTGATGAAATCCGAGAGCTTTCTGTCACTCCATAGAGAGCTACACAACTGACACTTTAATGCTCAAAAAGTTCATAAAGAGACCGTAAAACTAATCCATATGAATCGAACGGTTTAGTCCAAATTTTCTGAAGAGACTCGATCGCTTTATATGATGAACAGATTTAATTTAGGCTTTATTAACAAAAAACGTTGATCAGTGAACATAAACAGAAGCTCAACCGAAACGTGCTGCGTAACACCAGAATGAACCTCATTGGTTCTCGCATGTCAAGTGAACATGCTTGAGTTTCCGTTTACCACAACTGATGTGTGCGTTGATGAACGATTATATGTGAATAAAAGCCTAAATTCAATCTGTTCATCATATAAAGCGATCAAGTCTCTTCAGAAAATTTTGACTAAACCGCTCGATTCATATTAATTAGTTTTACGATCTCTTTATGAACTTTTTGAAACATCAAATTGGTAGTTGCGTAGACTGTCAATGGAGGGACAGAAAGCTCTCAGATTTCATCATAAAGATCTTCATTTGTGTTCTGAAGATGCACGAAAATCTTCGGAATGACATGACGGTGAGTAAATGTTGACAATATTTTTATTTTTGGGTGAACAAACCCTTTAAGGCATTGATATGGCTTGGGTCATTGCTGGTTGGTTGCATACTGCCACAAGTCAAAATAGCATAACAATATATTGCTTTTACCCACTTTAGGGGATGCAAGCCTTGCTTACTCAGATGAGGGACACTCTAGCGAATGTCAATAAACCCCCCATCGCTAATCCAACCCCAAAACCAGCAGGTCTTCAACCTTGTCCGCAGTTACAGACAGCATACATCCTCAATCCACTATCTCCTGTTCCTGTTGGCCCTCCTGTAGGCCCAGTACAGCAACCCTCTGTGCCACAGATTAACCTAGTCATCTCCGGTCTTCCCCAGCAGGGCAGGGCAACAGCAGCAGAACCTCCTAAACAAGCACCCCTACAGCAGCTAGTGCTGGCCAATCCAGAGTCAATGCCTGCTCTTCAAAATCCTGCTCAGTTTGTGGCACTTCCGGCTCCGTACAGCTCCATCCTGCCTCAGAATGCCGTAGTAATGCCATTCAGCATTCCCTCTCAGGGATATCCACACATGCACGGTCCTCTCCAGAACCCTGCTTTCTTCGGCGCACAGACTAACCCATACTTTCAGCCTGTAAATCCTCTTCAAGGTCCTCAAAATTTTGGTCCGTACCCTTTTTATCCACAGATGTATCCTCCCAATCCCTATTTTAACTATGGTATGCCTAACGTGGCGCTTACACCCCCCATTATATTCAGGGAGCGCGGGCAGACAGTTACTACACAGGGGAAATTTTAAATCAGATTGTAACCTGTATAAGCCTACGACACCGCCAGGCAGATGGATGAGGGACTTTTTTATTGTTTGATCTCATTTAATACATTCTTCTTTAGCTGTACAGTAGTTGCAATCTGTAAAACAATGTCATGTGATATTTTACTTTTATTATAATTCTTTTGAATGCAACTTTTTATGTTGTAATTCTTTTTTTTCCCCTATATTTTCATTCATTTTTAAATTTACATAGTATCTTATATGGTTTTCTATTTCTTCTTGCTATATTATGCACTTTGTATTAAATGTACTATATAAATACTTCAGTCTTGCCTGTTAGAACAACATTTGCCAGTATAAACTCATTGATCCTAATAAAAAAAAATACCTACAAAGTCTTCCACATCTTTTTTTGAATCATCCTAAAGCATTAAAAGTCATGTTGCTTCAGATGCTTTCAAAAAACACACAAACAAACAAAAAAAGATTGATTAAATAAAATAAAAACAAATTAAATGTCCTTGAAAGAGTTAAAGGGTTAGTTCACCCAAAAATGAAAATAAGTCATTAATTACTCACCCTCATGCCGTTCCACACCCGTAAGACCTTTGTTAATCTTCGGAACACAAATTAAGATATTTTAGTTGAAATCCGATGGCTCAGTGAGGCCTGCATAGGGAGCAATGTACACTTCCTCTCTCAAGATCCATAAAGATACTAAAAACATATTTAAATCAGTTCATGTGAGTACAGTGGTTCAATATTAATATTATAAAACGAGAATATTTTTGGTGCGCCAAAAAAAACTAAATAACGACTTATTTAGTGATGGCCGATTTCAAAACAATGCTTCAGAAAGCATCGGAGCATAATGAATCAGCGTGTCGAATCAGCTATTCGGAGCGCCAAAGTCACGTGATTTCAGCATTTTTGGCGGTTTGACACGCGATCCGAATCATGATTCGACACGCTGATTCATAACGCTCCGAAGCTTCCTGAAGCAGTGTTTTGAAATCGGCCATCACTAAATAAGTCTTTATTTAGTTTTTTTGGCTCACCAAAAATATTCTCGCCGCTTTATAATATTAATATTGAACCGCTGAACTCACATGAACCGATTTAAATATGTTTTTAGTACATTAATGGATCTTGAGAGAGGAAATGTCATTGCTGGCTATGCAGGCCTCACTGAGCCATCAGATTTCATCAAAAATATCTTAATTTGTGTTCCAAAGATGAATGAAGGTCTTACTGGTGTGGAACATTATTTTCATTTTTGGGTGAACTAACCCTTTAAACATTAACACGAGTGTGTTGGGCTATATTGTCACTACACTATATTGTACTGTATACTATATGAATATAAATGCAGTGTAGATGAGAAAAAAGTATTTTTCATTGCCTCAAGTCATTTCACATTTAGACCAGCAGGCCGCGACATTCAGCTGTTAAAAACAAAAGTCGCCAGTCATTGACGTCAGAGCACCAACTTTTCTGAAGACAGCTGATGGAAGCTCGTATATTTTATGAGCACAGAAGTTGGGGGAAATATTTTTAACGATTTCCGAAATGTTAAATATGAGATAATATATCAATGAACTTAAACTGTAAGACACGTACAGTGAACGTGTGTGTTTATACGTGACGTCGGCAGCATGTATAGATGTAAACACAGTTCGTTCAAATGGGCAGTGTTTATATTAGTCCTGATGATAAAACAGCAGCAGTCTGTTATATCTTCATCTCTGGAGGTTCAAGTGAATGTTGACAAGCCGTTACGAAACTTCAAGCACTTTTGGAGAAGCACTGGATTCTGGTAGGATAAAACTGTAATGTTATACACTAAACTTTACTAATAATACCATGGTACAACGAGTATCAACGGCAAAAAAAAGTACTACTTTGGACATTGGAGTGCCATTTAAATACCATGGTATATGAATATCATGGTATTAACTTCTAATATAATCATTTTCATAATGGTACTGCCACACTATTTTAAGGGAAACTATAACACTGCATGGTTACATATTCATATGACACTGTGTACATTATACTTAAAAGTAAAGAAGTAGTAGTAAACTAGTAGTAGTATCATGAAGCTGACTCTGTCTTTTATTTTTGTTTAATGCATTTTTAAGTTTCTCTAAAAAATAAATGAATAAATAAAAAAGACCCCTGCCGTATCATTTGATTTCAGGTAGTCAATGCAATGTGCATGTGTTTAAAAGAGGGTTTTCCGGGTGTTTTCCTCTATTTCTCCTCCCAATCCTTACCATCTTTATTTATTCCTCAATATAAGGAAAAGCCACTTGCGTAACATTCTCAGACATGTTGCACTACAAACATTGCATCACAATAATGATATTAAAACCCATCTGGAAACCCATAACCAGTGTTTAATTATAAGGAGTTTTAATAATGGTATCATTATATGTGCATGAACTGCCAATTTATTTAATCAGTAAATGAAAGAAAGAATGAATGAATGAATAAATAAAGTGTGATAATACCATTATAGTTTTTTTATACTGTTTTGTTAGTGACATCTACCCTAGCATTTCCAGGAAAACATTGTCTGTGTAATTGTTTTGTGAATGATCACAACGTTCACTTTTGTCTCGTGTTTTTGCAGCCCTCCACAGCCGCACACTGATGCACACCTGTATGATCTCAGTCCAGACCAGCAGATGAATCTGGCGTTGATCGGCTCTGTGCCGCACAGAGGAATCCAGCAGGTCCGGATACACTGGATGCTGGAGCTGGTGTCCGCACGGTCAGTTACTCCATATTCCCAGAGAGAGACTTTCTCTTCTTCTGTATGATGAATATGAAATATTTTCATAAATAACATACACAAAAAATAATATGCAAATATTAAGATTTATATTAATATCTAATATGCTCATTCATCTCTTTCTGTTTAAAAACAGTGTTGGGTGTAATTAATTACCAAGAAATATAATTACTGTTATTTAATTAGTTACTTTATTACTGTATAGACTACAACAATTCTACATAAAACAATAGTCAAGTCAAGTCAAGTCACCTTTATTTATATAGCGCTTTTTACAATGCAGATTGTGTCAAAGCAGCTTTACATTGATAACTGGTACATCATTTTGGCTGCATAGCAGCTCTTAAAGAATAGTGTCAATGCAGGCAGATCAGAAGCACTGTTGATTAAATGTCAAGAATACTGTTGAATATCAAATGTCAAGTCAAATGTCCCCAACTAAGCAAGCCAAAGGCTAAAGCGGCAAGGAACCCAAACTCCATCAGGTGACATCAGGTGGCAAACAGGTGGCAAACAATAGTGGATTTAACATCAAAATGTAATGTTAAAATCTTTCATGTCTATCCTTGTATTGTTCAACTGGTCGAGGTTGATATGGGATTTAGAAAGTAATTAGTAGTAAGTAATCCAATACTTTTTAGAGAGAGTGATTAGTACAGTAATCTAATTACACTTTTGAAGATGTAATTAATTTTTTTTTTGAGTAACTTACCCAACACTGATTAAAAATCTGTGACCTCGCAAGTAAGCAATGATGTTTTGTGTATAAACATCTGGGTCAAATTTAAATTCAACATTTGAAGAGAAAATTCAAATGATTTACTGTTTAAGTTGCAATATTTATGTTATCAAGCATTTATCATGCAGAAGTTTATTGTTTGTTAAAGATTTCAGTATTTGTTAATGCATTAGCTAACATGAACTAAAAATGAGCAATATATTTTTAAAGCATCGTTTTTAATGTTAGTTAGTAAAAATCGAACTGGTCGTTGTTTGTTCATGTTAGTTCACAGTCCAAATACAAATTTGGACTTTAAAAATGTATTAGTAAATATTGAAATTATCATTGACTAAGATTGATGAATGCTGTAGAAGTATTGTTCATTATTAGTGAATGTTAACTAATATAATTAACTAATGTTAACAAATTAAACCTTATTGTAAAGTGTAACCAAGATTTCATTAGATGTAAGTTGTATCACATGAATGCTATAAAATGTCTCATATAATCTCTTTTCTCTCTTGGAATCTGCTTTTGACATACTATTTGATTTTCTGTTTGTGCATCAACAAATAATCTTTACTTAAATGCATTATTTATATTCTCCATGAAAACTCTATGGTTGTGGTGTACTCTAATACTAATATTATTGTCTCTGGTTTTCATGTAGAGTTTATGATGGAGAATATCACTACAATTTCACTCACTTAGACCAACTGATTGACCTTCTCTGGCAGAATGGACTGCAGCCGGGTATGTAATGCAACACACACAGGGTGCACATGGAGCACGAGATGGTGAAACGGGGCAAGAAAGCTCAGATCAAGAAGTATTCATCTTCTACTGGCTTTAGAGATTTCAAACGTTGTTTTTCAAATTCTAAATATTACAGTTAAACCCATGCTTGCATTAAGGTTCTGCCACTAGGGTTAACTTAACTCAACTTTGCATTGTGTCAAAGAGGATTGCTTCTTTTTAAAGGGTTTGAACTGATGGGCAGTGTCTCCAACACCTTCACCAACTTTGAAGACAAAAGACAAGTTACTGAATGGAGAAATTTGGTCTATTTGATCGCCAAAAGATACATATGTGAGTATGAGAGTGAAGTTGTAATGTCTTAGATGGTGATGATAGATCATGAAGCACTTGTTGTGCAGTTTGAACCTTTTGTTTACTTGATCTTTTACCACAAAGCTCCAACAGGTCTGACTGTGTTTGTTCCTGCTGTTTTATATGTGTGCAGGGAAATACGGCCTCAGCTTTGTCTCTCAGTGGGACTTCGAGACGTGGAATGAGCCGAACAACCATGACTTTGACAACATCACTGTGTCAATCCAAGGTACAGTCTAATATTTTTTTGTTGTTGTTGTCTGAGCCAAAACCCTGTCAGTCTTATAAGTTTTCATCCAAATAGGCTAGAAACAAAATGTTAGATTCTTTGGGTCATGAATTAATTGCACCAATGATATTTTCTGACATTTTGAATTTTGTCTAAACCTGCTGTTTTGAAATCCTACATCTGAGTCGATCATAAAAGGAATATCTTTTTATTAGTGTTCTTATAGACATGCATGTTGCATTGCATCTCTTGCTCTGTTCTTTAAACATCCCGCACTGAGTGCTGCATATTTAAGATGCCATGTCAAGTTAATAATAGTCCAAGATGCCCAACTTTTAAAAATGTCTTGGGACCCATTGGGACCTTGTCTTGCGGGTACCATAACCTCAGGCCCTGTAATTGCAGCTGTATTTTTTATGTTCATATGTTAACTGGTAATCAACTATTTTATTGTACCATGTAGAGGGAAGATGTTGAAATAGACATATGTAATTTGCACCAAACTGAACTAGGGTCTATGTTTATGTCTGTATTTTGGGGAAATTTGTATATGAAGTTTTGGAGAAGTGTTAAATGTAAAATTTCTTTTTAAATTAAGCTCATTGAGCAGCCTTGTAGGATAGTTCGCCCAAAAATGAAAATTATCCCATGATTTACTCACCCTCAAGCCGTCATATGTGTATATGACTTTCTTCTTTCAGCCAAACACAATCTGAGTTATATTAAAAAATATCCTGGCTCTTCCAAGCTTTATAATGGAAGTGAATGGTACCATTTTTTTTTTTTTGAAGCCCAAAAAGCACATCCATCCATCATAAAAGTAATCCATACAGCTCCAGGGGGTTAATAAAAGTCCTTCTGAAGTGAAGCAATGCGTTTTTGTAAGAAAAATATCCATATTTATAACATTATAAACTATAATCACTGGCTTCCGTCTGAAGAGTGACCTCTGACCCGACGCATGTAGGAGTAGCGTAAGCTTAGGTGAGAGTAAACTCCTTTCGTGGTTCAAACAAATAGGGCTGGGCAACAAACTCAAGCTCCTCTTACATTTCTCTTTATAAATTCTTGTTGTAGACTTCTAATTTGTGACCGGTGTTTTGTTTAGCTCTATTCTCTATGCTTCCGTGTTCGTCAATACGTCATGCGTCATATAAATATGGGTATTTTTCTTACAAAAACGCATTGCTTCGCTTCAAAAGACCTTTATTAAAGGGTTAGTTCACCCAAAAATGAAAATTCTGTCATTTATTACTCACCCTCATGCCGTTCCACACCCGTAAGACCTTCATTCATCTTCAGAACACAAATCGAGATATTATAGTTGAAATCCGATGGCTCCGTGAGGCCTGCCTAGGAAGCAATGACATTTCCTCTCTCAAGATCCATAGAGGTACTAAAAACATATTTAAATCAGTTCATGTGAGTACAGTGGTTCAATATTAATATTATAAAGCGACAAGAATATTTTTGGTGCGCCAAAAAAACAAAATGACTTATTTAGTGATGGCCGATTTCAAAACACTGCTTCATGAAGCATCGGAGCACAAATGAATCAGTGTATTAAATCATCATTCGGATCGCGTGTCAAACTGCCAACGGCTGAAATCACGTGACTTTGGCGCTCCGAACCGCTGATTCGACACACTGATTCATAATGCTCCGAAGCTTCCTGAAGCAGTGTTTTGAAATCGGCCATCACTAAATAAGTCGTTATTTTGTTTTTTTGGTGCTCCAAAAATATTCTTGTCGCTTTATAATATTAATATTGAACCACTGTACTCACATGAACTGATTTAAATATGTTTTTAGTACCTCTATGGATCTTGAGAGAGGAAATGTCATTGCTTCCTAGGCAGGCCTCACGGAGCCATCGGATTTCAACTATAATATCTTAATTTGTGTTCTGAAGATTAACAAAGGTCTTATGGGTGTGGAACGGCATGAGGGTGAGTAATAAATGACAGAATTTTCATTTTTGGGTGAACTAACCCTTTAACCCCCTGGAGCCGTATGGATTACTTTTATGATGGATGGATGCACTTTTTTGGGCTTCAAATAAAAAAAAGGTACCATTCTCTCCCATAATAAAGCTTGGAAGATCCAGAATATTATTAATATAACTTAGATTGTGTTTGGCTGAAAGAAGAAAGTCATAAACACCTAGGATGGCTTGAGGGTGATTAAATCATGGGATAATTTTCATTTTTGGGTGAACTATCCCTTTAAGCTTTAACTCACAACACTATCCCACCTGCACACCAACTTCTCTTTTCTGTCTTGCTCTCAGATAGGCTTTATTTTTTTTTATTTTCAGCATTATTACTCCAGTCTTCAGTGTCACATGATCCTTCAGAAATCATTCTAATATGCTGATTTGCTGCTCAAGAAACATTTCTTATTATCATCAATGTTGAAAACAGCTGTGTTGCTTAATATTTTAGTGGAAACAGATATGTTTTGATGGACAGCATAAAAAGAACAGCATTTATTTGAAATATAAATCTTTTGTAACACTACTACTGATCAGTTTAGATAGCATGTTTTTGTGTTGTATTTCCGCACATGGTGTTCTCGAACACAGAAATTATGTGCCTTTGTGGTGTGGACAAAACAAGAAAGTGTCTGACAAGTTTTAATTTAATGCTACCTCACAGAAGAATTAGTGGTTCTGCTGAGAACAGTCTCGTTGTGGTGACAGTGAAATTTCCTGCTCCACTCCTCCAGGGTTTCTGAATTATTATGATGCCTGCTCTGAGGGCCTTCGTGCAGCGAGTCCGGTCTTGAAGTTCGGGGGTCCGGGAGACTCCTGTCATTCTCCACCCCGCTCGCCGTACTGCTGGGAGATGCTACAGCACTGTTACAACGGCACAAACTACTTTACTGGAGAGACCGGCGTTAGGCTAGACTACATCGCACTACACAAGAAGGTACATGAAAGTTTATGATAAGTAAAGCCAGCTGCAAAATAAACTCTGACCTATCAGAATCATGCATTTCAGAGAGCCATGTAATAAGTGATAATAAAATGCTAATATACCATGGGAAATCAAGTCCTGACCTTGTTGAATATCACATTACACACCACAACCGAAGTAAAATGTGTAGAAAAAGTTTTACTTGTCGACTTCAATCTCGTTCCTTTAATTAGTATACTGCAAGTCGCTTCTGATAAACCTGTCAAATAAATGACAAATGAGTAATTATATTTTTGATTATTGTAGTATGTATTTCTTTGTTTTTCAGGGAGGTGGAAGCTCGTTACCCATCCTGCAGCAGGAAGTGGCCACTGTGCGGGAGATCCAGCAGCGGTTTCTACAGTTTCGCTCTGTGCCGATCATCAATGACGAGGCTGATCCGCTGGTTGGCTGGAACAAACCGCTCACCTGGAGAGCGGATGTCACCTACGCAGCCATGGTGGTTAAGGTAGACGAGAGTGCTGTGTTTCTCTGTTCGCGCTCTAATATCTCATTTCACCATCTGTTTCAGTACCTAAATGTGTTTTACTTGAGGACAACATTCAACATGCTTTGCTGGTCCTTGAGCAGAATTGCAGTCAGCCAATCATATTGTCCTGAGCCCATTCCTTAATAGCAAAAACTCCTTTAAATGGTTTGACAAATAATATTGTTATTCCTCAGCTGATGTATTTCCTATTAAAACAGAAAGTTGGGGCAGGACAAATGAACATTTTTATTAGCCAGTAGCTACTGAAAACTGAAACTGTTTTTATGTCTGAAAATTAAAACAAAAATACAGCTATAAATAATATAAATGCACTTGTACTGTAAAACCAAACTATTATTTTTATTATAATTATTATTATTATTATAGTTATTATAGTAATTATTAATATAGTAATATTTCTTGTTTTGTTTAATGTTTTTATTTAGTAATAA
>RJVU01026577.1:18114057-18128389 GCA_003731715.1 Anabarilius grahami | reverse complement strand
CCAAATTGCCCAGCCCTACCTCAAACCTAAAGACACAAAATATATATTTTTTAATGGGGTCTTTATTTTTATTTCTTAAATTATTTGCATTCCTTAAAGATTCATTAAAGCTTGTTAATTTAGTGAGTCAGGTATATTTGGTGTAGAATTACAGTCTCCTTTCATGCCTCTGGTGTGTTGTAGGTCATCTCACAGCATCAGAACCTGCTCATCGCTGACCAGAACAGTACTGTCAACTACACTCTGCTTAGCAACGACAATGCTTTCCTTAGTTACCACCCGCACCCGTTTACCCAGCGCACGCTCACCGCTCGATTCCAGATCAACAACACAAACCCGCCACACGTGCAGTTACTACGGAAACCGGTCCTGACTGTGATGGGCCTGTTGGCATTGTTAGGTAATGAAAGTTTATGATGAATCATCAGTGATGGTGATATACCAGTTAAGTATATCAAACTGTATCTAGAAATGTATTGGTATAATAATTTATTGTTCCTCAGGTGAGACTCAGGTGCAGGCTCAGGTGTTGACCGACAGCTCTGAAGTGAATTCGTCAGTGGGTGTGTTGGCCACTGTTCACGTCCCTCAGGTGCCGTACACCGCCGATAGCTGGCAGACCACCGTCCTGCTGTATAACAGCAGAGATAACCAGACCTCCTCAGCTGCTGACATCATCAATCTGCACCTCACTGGAATACCTCAACGTATGGGTCAGTAACCACAAAACAACAATACACTATTATATTTGCTCAACAATGCACAATTGAATAGAACTCAGCCTTGACACTACACCAAAATGTTATAAATTGAACAAAACCTCACAGGTTTCATAATACTCAATATCGGCACATAATTAATTAACAATTTAATAATTAATAACGAATTATACAACTATTAGTATATCCAGCCTTACCCGTATACATACAGTACACTCACGTTAAGTATACAGCGAATCTTAACTGCTTGATTCTTGTAAACCATATTATTCCCCAGCGATATATTAAAGTATATATTACTTGTAAAACATTCAATTTTACCTGCATATACTATACAGTATACTCACATAAATCAATATATACTATACAGCAAATTTTGGCTGCATTATTGTTTATATCGACTTAAAATGTATCCTAAATTATTGCACAGCTCTACATATAAAGTTGTATATATATATATATTATACCTGACTGTATTCTCATACATGCAGTACACTCATGTAAAGCGATATTTACTATATAGCAAATCTCAACTTTTTTTGCTTTTGTTGCAAAACGTAACTATGTTATCGTCCAGCTTTTTATATGAAGTTGTATATATAAGTATGTCCAAATTTATCAGCATACATACAGTATACTCGCGTCGGGTCAGTTATACTATATAGCAAATCTCAACTGCTTGATAGTTTATATCATTGAAAAATGTAAACTACACTATCACCCAGCTCTAATCTGGTGAATGCGACTTGAATGAAGATATTAAGATATTATAAACATTAACATCATGATTTTCTTTAAAGCTGCTTTGAAACAGTGTGTATTGTGAAAAGCGCTTATTAAATATGATTGTATTCATAGTTCTATCCTGTCTGTGTTTGTAGGTCTGATGTATGTGACACACTACATGGATAATAACGTGACAAACCCATTTAAACTGTGGGAGAGCATGGGCAGCCCTGACTATCCCACTGCACAGCAGTTCACACAGCTGCGGAGCCAAGAGGTTCAACACACACACACACACACACACACACACACATGCACGCTCTTTCATAACACACATTGATGACTTCCATGAAGTTTGCTTATAATGCTACTGGTTTCTTGCACAAAAGCTTTGGATAAAAGTGTCTGCTAAATGACTAAATGTAAATGTAAAACAGTCATAATTTAGTTTTTCATGACCACATTCCACCCTTTATCTGACCTTGAGTGTTAAACAGGCTGTTTTTGCTATTGCACCTTTAAGACTTCTCACTGTTTTTCATATGCACTGAAAAAACAACAATTTTCACTCTTTTTGAAATTGCTAGTAAATGTCACAAATAATTACAAAGAATCGGCAAGTAACGCTTTGAATAAAATGTGAAATTTTGAAGTAGAAAGACTGAAATAGTCATTTTCAGTAAAACGTACTCCAGTAACCTTTTTTATTTTGTGACCAAAAGTGATGTCTGGATGGGATATTTGTTTTTAAAGGTGGTACAGAGGATCTTTTCGTCGACTGAGTTTTTGAAATGAGCGCATGCGTAAGAACAACCCCCCTCCTTCACAGCTCATTTCGAATGAACGCCTCCCAAAACTCGTGCACGAGTATTGGAACACGAGTGTTTACCACCGGCATTCGCTGTGTTATTAAGCCGGGCACACATTTAACGACTAGCTAAAACATTCTAAGACTAACATACGGCGATTGTTTCCTGCTCCTGAAGCAGATTTATATACTTTCACATGGAATTTGAACACTGACTGTAATTGCAGACTGAACGCAACTGGCTCTGACTGGACGCGTTTGAGCGCGATCAGTCATAAGTATCAATTTACATTCATAATCGGCCTTACAATCGTTAAGTGTGTGCGCGACTTAAAGCCGCGCACACACTTAGTGGATTCATTATGTCGGACTCACCGCAGGTAACTCATAATCTGCAGTTGTTACTCCTGTCTCCTGACAAAAACATTGCATGCGGCGCCTGTGGAGTGTGGAAAGTTACTGGAGCGCGCAGCCGCACATCTCTCACAAGGAACGTCATGGCAGTGATTGACAAGCCAGAGGGCCAATCGTTTACGCGAGGATCGCGTACACAATTGGCTGATGTTTTTAAGGCCCTACCTCGTGCACAGATGATGTATATTAATAATATTCCTTTCAGTGCACCTAATAAATAGTCTTTTATCAGTTAGTAAAGACAGTTTCAAGTAATATTGCAAAAATGTAATTAGGTTAAGGTATTTATCTGACAAAATTATTTGGCAAAAAAAGGCAAACAACAGCTACAAGTTTTATTTTACTATGCAAAAAAATTCATAGAAAAACTAAATTCACAGGAAAAAGCATACATTGATTACAACATAAACAGTTATTAATATTTTGTTGGTTCTCTTTTGTTTTTGCATTCGTTCATAATTTCTTTGTATGACAGCCTGGCCACATATTATATCTGCACAATTTGGCATGTTTCGAGTATGGGTCCGAGTATGGGTCACCATACTTGGCCACGTCACATGTCAATGTTTCATTTTGTTATCACAAATAAAACAATTGACTCCAAGCACAATTACACTTACAAAATCCTTAACAAATTTTTAATAATATTTGAATAAAAAGTGAAGATGTCACTTTGTGAAGATGAGGCAGGATGTCACTTTTGGCCACTACTGTACATCCTAGAAAAATACTTTTTTTACAGTGTGGGTGGCCATATGTTAATAAGCTTATGATTGTGACTTAATAACCATTATGGTTTCTAAATGAGCTGGTTTTGCAGAATATTTTAAATAAATATCTACATAAAACATTAAAATTGCACATCAAAAGAGTAAAAAGAAATCCATGAAGTCTTTAAATGAATGTGTATGTTGTAGGATCCACAGACTGATGGACCTCTGCCGGTCCCATCCGATGGCTCTCTGACGCTCAAGACAGTCCTTCCTGTCCCCTCAGTGCTGCTCATACACATATGTGCCCAGTCTAAAGAAAAGCCCAACCAGGTTAGTGGCAACTTGACATAACATTGACATCACAGCCGTCTTATTAAATGCATCTGACACCAAAAGGTTACACTACCAATCACATTTGACTGAATTTGTTTCTCATGATTTTAAAAACGTTTTGATCTTAAAGTTGATGCTGAAATACCTGAAATTAGTTTTGAAGACATATAAATTATGTATGTGAAATCCTTTAATATGGTTTAAAAGCATCCCAGGATGCACCTCATAAAGCTTAGTAAGGCACTATTTTCTAAGTATTGGACCTGCCCTTGAGTTTAATATTGTGTAATGTTGAAGTCAAGATGTGGAGTAAATTTATAGCTTCTGCTGTTTACCTACGCCCCAGAACTGTTACTCTCATGTCTGTCTGTGCATGAAATTAATTTAAGTGTGATTGCAAAACAGCTGCATTCCAGGCACATGTTATTCTTTGCAGAGATTTAGAAACCTTGTGGTTTGGTTTTAATATTGCAGTTATTGTTCCGCAGGTGAACGGGGTGTGTTTCATCACCGTCACCAAAGGACAAGTTATGATTATTTGGAAGGATCACTGCATCGGCACGAAGTAAGAACTGTTTAAATACAGCTGTTCATCAAAGCAGTTCATTTAATGGCTCCAATTGTAATTTTCATGTCATTTTAGGTGTATAAAGACATATGAAGTGGAATTTTCCAAAGACGAGAACATTTTCCAGAGGATTAATAACAGAGACACTATTTTCACATACTTCACTTATTCTCCAGGTATGAATTCAATTGGATTCAAAATGTATGACTTCAAGCACTGATTCATATATTGACCTGCTTGTGTTTTTCCTTCACAGAGAGTCTGGAGGTGAGGGGTTACTACAGAGTGAGAGCCGTGGATTACTGGGGAAGAAATGGAGAATATTCTGTCACAGAGAAATATTCAGAGAACCAATCTTGATCAGCCAGACTTTTGATTGTCCACCAGGGTTATTATAGTTAAAGGGTTAATTAACCCAAAAAAGAAAATTCTGTCATTAATTACTCACCCTTATAACCTACATTTTATGAAGCAATGCCAGTGCTTTGTTTGTGCAAAAAAAAAAACATAATTTACCACTTTATTTACAAAATATTAATCTCCAACGTGCGTTTATGTCAAAACAACACTCATCATGGCGTCAAGGTGCTCTTGTGAACGTGCATTGGAGATTAATATTTTGTAAATTAAGTGGTAAACTATGTTTTTTTGCACAAGAAACAAAGCACTCACGTTACTTCATAAAATTGAAGTTAAACCACTGGAGTCACATGGATTACTTTAATAATGTCTTTACTACCTTTCTGGGGCTTGAAAGTGGTAGTTGTGTAGCTGTCAATGGAGAGACAGAAAGATCTCAGATTTCATTAAAAATATCATTTGTGTTCCGAAGCTGAATGATAGTCTTACGGGTTTGGAACGACATGAGGGTAATTAATGACAGAAATTTCATTTTTGTGGTACTAACCTTTTAACTAAAACCATTACAAAAACCAAACATTTGTTACATGAAATAAAATGAATGTTAACTGAAATAAAATATATACAAAAATACACAAAAAATGTATTTATTTTATTTGTTAGTTGCCAAGGCAAGATTTCTTGACGAACTTGATGTACTAAAACTAATGTCAAAAACATACCACAAAATTACTAAAACTAAAAAATGAATTCAAAATATGAACAAAAACTATACTAGTATCTCAGTGACACTACTATAACTCTCCACATACATTATAGTTCACTTTGTATCTTATTTTGACCAAAAAACACTCGCTAATACAAGATGAGATTAGTTTGACCAACATAAAGTGTCCAGCCAGTTCATTTTGTTCATGTCATTTAGGGGTGTTTACCTGATACCACAATAATAGACTGTGGAGAAAAACTCAAATAATGGTTACCAAGTTCCTAAAACAAAACTTGAATATCAAATATTTGATGCACTAACCTGACAAACTTTGGCAAATATAGTAACTAGTTTGTAAAGAGCACAAAACTGAAGTTGCATAAAGCCAGCCAATCAGATTAGAGCTTGCCACAGGAAGAATTGGTTTGCAGTATGCATAAAAGAGAATCCACAGGCATATGACATCTGAGATATATATAAAAAATGGATTGGGCAATGTTTGAATGGACCCTGATTGTATGATGAATTTTTGAATAACCTGAAGTTTTATTTACAGTATTTCCTGATAATGAAATGATGCTGTCTCAGTTCATACTTAGAACAACCTGGACATTTCAATTTTTTTTTTTGTACATCAAAATTAAACACAAAGAAATAGGGATTAACAGTTTATTAATAAATATTGGTGTGGATGTTTACCAAAGTGAAACTCTGATTCAGGGTATATTTTACATTACATGTACTACACCTGTCTTTAATGAAAGAACAAAACAGTGTCAGATCAGAGGACATTTATACAAGGTCATACACACATATTTGCATGTATTCAGTGATTATTTCACAAAAAGAGGTATTCGTCTGGCATTATTTATTAGAGAAAACATGGAAAGGTGTGAAAAGGGCACTGTAAAACCAAAATGGCAGAATACAAGTATCATTCTTTATCCAGAGAGATAAGATCTTTACAATGAACACGATATAGCCGACATATTGCCCTGATCACTTCAGGATTGTGTCCTCATTAGCTGTTGAATAAAAATAAATAAGAGTCAGGATGACCAAATGAGCAAACAATTCAAAGCTCAACTGATGAATATGCAGAAGAATCACTATTAAAATGTGAAGGTGAAACCTTACCTTCTGCCAGTTGTTTAGCAATGCGTTCCTTCTCCTCTCGCACCTTCTTCTCCTCCTCTTCTACTCTCCTCTCCTCCTCTGCGATTGGTTTCAGATTATCTGGAGATAAAGAAAAAGCTTTTAACTCAAATGCAAGGTCTTTATCAAGTGTGTAAACATTTTTAAACTTTCAGCAACAGATGCAGCACCATTTTGGCCACCAGCTTTCATTCCTATATATATTTTTTTAATGAATTAAACCAATATATGTAGTTCAGACCTACATAAACATGCACTCTAGAGTGAATGAACCTCTAAAACATAAATCAATCTGCAAAAAGGGTGTGTAATTTATTATATATATATATATATATATGATTTAAATGTCATTTGAACACCTGTCACTGAACTTGCTCGTTCTTACCATATCTGCGCTTTCCATAGATAATACCAACAAGCAATGCAGACCATCTGGCTGTCTGAAAAACAAAATAAATCTCAGTAATACCAATAATTCGGTTTTTATTAACAGAGAAGGAAGGAAATATCATGACTTTCAGCATGCAGGCCATTTTAACAGACGTCAACACATCACAGCCCGCTCTGACGGGAGGGAAAGAGAGTCCTGTAGACGCCTTTCTTCGTTTAAATCGAGTAATAAACATCTAGAATAATGAATTTGTGAAGACAAACCTTAATCAGCGGCGACACTTGCACTGGAGGAACCATTTCGCCGGACTACAGGACCGTACTCAATCTACAGAGGTCAGAGAAGCGCAAGAGCACAACGAGAAGAAGTCACGCTTATGAGCTCGCTGATGTCATACCGCCACCTACAGGCCTGGAGTTTAACCGCGCTATCGTCGATGACTCCGAAAAAGAGGTTTTATTTATAAAATATGTAATATTATAAATATATTTGTACCTAAAATGTGTCTTGAGAGAGTATATTCCTCCCATCCATGTTTTCTTCCACACATCTTGGGGAGTTTTTCATCATATAGCCACTGTAAACTATGATGCTTAAAGGATTAGTCCACTTTTAAATACACTTTTCCTGATAATTTACTCACCCCCATGTCATCCAAGATGTTCATGTCTTTCTTTCGTCAGTCGAAAAGAAATGAAGGTTTTTGAGGAAAACATTCCAGGATTATTCTCCTTATAGTGGATTTCAAAGGCTACCAACAGGTTGAAGGTCAAAAAATACAGTTTCAGTGCAGCTTCAAAGGGGTTTAAACAATAACAGATGAGTAATAAGGGTCTTATCTAGCGAAACGATCGGTCATTTTTGATAAAAATACAACCGTTTATGCTTTATAAACAAAATATCGCCTTGAACGTACTTTCCGCTTCCGCATTCTTCATAACGCTTACGCTGAATGTCCTACGCCTTCCCTATACAACTTACGGAAAAAACTAAACTGGCGCCGCGATCGTTCCGTAAGTAGAATAGGGAAGGCGTAGAACATTCAGCGTAAGCGTTATGAAGAATGCGGAAGCGGAAAGTACGTTCACGGCGATATTTTGTTTATAAAGCATAAACGGTTGCATTTTTTTTCGAAAATGACCGATCGTTTCGCTAGATAAGACCCTTATTACTCATCTGGTATCGTTTAAAGCCCTTGAAGCTGCACTGAAACTAATTTTGACCTTCAACCGTTTGGAGGCCATTGAAGTCCACTATAAGGAGAATAATCCTGGAATGTTTTCCTCAAAAACCTTCATTTCTTTTCAGCTGAAGAAAGAAAGACATGAACATCTTGGATGACATGGGGGTGAGTAAATTTATCAGGAAAAGTGTATTTAAAAGTGGACTAATCCTTTAAAAGTTGTAAACAAAGATTTTTGGAGTAACTACTAATTCAGTCTTTCTACTTAGGAATTTCACGTTTAATTCAATGTCTTAATTTTCTTGCCGTTTATTTGTAATCTTTTATTAAATTTACTAGCAATTACCGAGGGAAGTTGTTTCCTAGCTTTTTTCAAGTTAATCCTACTCCAATTTTTTAAAGTTTTTGAAGTATTAAGTCACTATACGTCACACTTAAAGGATTAGTTCACTTTCAAATAAAATTTTCCTGATAATTTACTCACCCCCATGTCATCCAAGATGTTTATGTCTTTCTTTCTTCAGTCGAAAAGAAATGAAGGTTTTTGATGAAAACATTCCAGGATTATTCTCCTTATAGTGGACTTCACTGAGTTACAACGGGTTGAAGGTCAAAATTACAGTTTCAGTGCAGCTTCAAAGAGCTTTAAACGATACCAGACGAGGAATAAGGGTCTTATCTAGCAAAACGATCTGTCATTTTTACGCTGTATTTCCTACACCTTCCCTATTCTATTTACGGAACGAACGCAGTGCCAGTTCAGTTTTTTCCGTAAGTAGAATAGGGAAGGCGCAGGAAATACAGCGTAAAAATGACAGATAAGACCCTTATTCCTCGTCTGGTATTGTTTAAACCCCTTTGAAGCTGCACTGAAACCGTAATTTTGACCTTCAACCGTTTGGAGGCCATTGAAGTCCACTATAAGGAGAATAATCCTGGAATGTTTTAATCAAAAACCATAATTTCTTTTCGACTGAAGAAAGAAAGACATGAACATCTTGGATGACATGGGGGTGAGTCAATTATCAGGAAAATTTTATTTGAAAGTGAACTAATACTTTAAGTGTTGTGACAATTAGACCAAACTGAACCCAAAGGCTTGTATGGTCTCAGAGAAATTGCTGGGAATAAATAAGCAGTTGCTGGGTCTCTAGAGGCTAAATACAGTGTTAATTCAGTTAATTGGACATGTCATGGGAACTTTGTAAATTAGATTAATGCTATTTGTAAATTAGATTAATCTTCTACTGTGGTTGTCAGTCAGGTCGCGTTCAAAAGGGCATGTAAGGTAACACATAAACTGTGAGGATAATGCAGGACAGCGTCAGTGTAATGTGGCTAAATGTGCTTCTGTAACCAGGCGAAAAGCAGAAAATATTTAAAAGGAACAGGAGGAACAGGACAAGGAACAGGAGATGAGGAATAACAGACTGTAAGTATACCTCTTCATCTTTTACTGTAAATCAGTGTTACTTAATACTTGTGTTTGAATCATTTGGCACTTTTACATAAGAGGCTTTTTAGAAAATAATCCCATTCAGACAAGATTCAGTACATCTTAAGAATGCCAACAATAAAATAATGTGCACATTTTTGGGAAATCAAGTGTCTACGAAACATTAGTGTCATTAGTTTTGATGCAGCCACACTCTTTTAGTTTCTTCTTGGCTCTCAGGATGAAGTTAACCTTCCCTCTGTTCTTCATGTTGGAAGTGTATTCGTGAGACTTCAGTTTGGCGTAGTAATCTGAGAACTTGTTGAAGAGGATGGAGATTGGAAGGCCATTCAAAATGATCCCAAAGGAAATGCAGCCAAAGGCAAATATCCGCCCCAAAAGGGTCTCTGGATACATGTCACCGTAGCCTACAGTAGAGATGCTCACCTGGAATGAGAGGATATTGGTAAACTGATCAAAATAAATCATTTACCCAACCCAACATGTTGTGCAAACCCCTATGACTTTCTTTCTTCCATAGAAAACCAAAGGAGAAGTTTAGCAGAATGACACACAATGAAAGTGGATGGGACCATGAGTGGTCAAGCTCCAAAAACACCTTGTAAACTTCATAAAATTAGTTAAAATTACCATTTTCCAAGTCTGAAGACTAATAATAAATCTGTGTGAGAAACTTCCCTGAAAAGTCACTGCGAATCATGTTTGACAAACAATCACCATTCACTTTTATTGTATGGAAAAAAAGGGAATTTTTAAAAAGATGACTTTTCAGTGAAAGTTTCTCACAGAGATCTATTATACGTCTTCAGACTTGCATACAAATATTATGCATAATATGCTTTTTTTTAAAAAAGTGGTTTGAGAGCGTAAGAAGACTGACTCTATCACGTCATTTGCAGTGCTTCATGGTAATGGGCGGAGGCGGAGCTAAAGAGTTATTTTGACGCAATTTGCTTGTTGCGATTCTCTGATTGGTAGAGATTTCTCTGCAGAATCATGGTTAAGTCATTTTTCACCAGGAATTCCATTGCATATACCATCGATTAATAACCTCATAGCTCATAGTAGGTCTGTCTTTAAAGGTTTATCATTCAAAATCAATTCCCCAATGGAGAAAATGAATGGGATTTTACCTCCAGAACCTGACTGTTGCACTCTATTAAGATCTCCTTTTGTGTTTTCCACAGAAAAAAGAATGTGATACGTGTCTGTAAAGACATTAGGGTGAGTAATGAGTAACATCAACTATATCATATATATGTAATGTTTACTTACAGATGCCCACCACCAAGAATGTGGAATACTGGTAAAGTTGGTATTAGGGACGTCATATTCAACACTATAAACCATGGCAGAGAATGTGAAGATCCCCATGGCGATAAAGAGAAAGAGACATCCCACCTGCTCATAGCACTGCCTCAACGTGAAGCCAAACGCTCTCAGCCCCGTGGAGTGACGTGCCAGTTTCAGAACCCGGAAAATACGCATGAGTCGCATGATTCGCAGCACTTGTCCAACCTTGCTCACCTGACCTACAGTCTCCATGTCAGCATTTTCTTTCCCAGAACCGAAGGTCTCAAAGCTCTCGAGCACGAACTGCAGAAACTGCGGTAGGATGGCCATGAGGTCTACCGTGTTCAGTATGCTCCTTACGAAGCGACTGATATCTGAGGTTGAAACCAGACGCAACAGGTACTCGGCGGTGAAGAAGGTTATGCACACAGTCTCTACAAACTCTCCGTATGTCTTGCCACTGAGCTGGTTAGTAGATGCCATGTTCTCCATTTCTTCCACCGTAGTCAGAGTCATCGTAACCAGCGACACCAGCACAAACATACTCGAGGCAACCGCCATGAGTTTCGCCGGTACTGAGGAGAACGGTTTCTCCATGACGTTCCACAGTGACCGTCGCATCTTGCCGAGAAACATGTCGTCGAATGCCTCCTCGTGTTCTTCGATTTCCAGCTCCGCCTCCAGTTCCTTCTCAACCTTGAGCTGTTCGCACAACTCGTCATGTTTCTCCTCGAGCAGAATCCGACAGCACCGTTGAGAGTATTTGATCCGAACGCCCCAATAATTGATCTCCTCCAAGAAGTTCCTCGGACAAAACTCATCCTTGATCCACAGCACACCGGTCCTGTAGAAGTTGAAGATGCTGTTGAAGACGTCTGGATCTCGGTCGAAGAAATATTCGTTGTCCTTCACGACATAGTCATCGCAGAGGTTCAGCTTCATGTTATGGTCGGTGTAGGTGGCCAGACAGCCAATTCTGCTCTGTGGGTATCTCGCTGCCATTTTGTAGGTGATGCGGTAGGACTTTCCTCCAACGTTGAGGTTGAGCGTGCAATTCCTGCTTGGCGATATGCTGGTAAACCATAACGTAGGTTCCGAATGCTTCTCAACCTCCCCATCGTCAGCAAAGATGTCATAGATATCCGTCTGTAGTTCGCCTAAAGAGCTCCACTGTTTCACCAAACACTCTTTGGCGAAGGGAACGGCGGCGTCTGTTGACTCAGAGGTTGCTAGTTTGCAGTTGGGAAAGAGGCTCTGTCTCCTGTTACTCTGATAGCTGAACATCCTCTCAGTCCTCCACTATCCTCCTAGAGGAGGATAGCAACTGTACAGCGCGCCTGAGCTTTACTGAAGTTAAATCTACCCTATTTAAGTATAAAGAGACAGGCAGGAGGAAGCACCAGTGCTCTAATGCCATCTATAAGGAGCTAAGAGTTCAACTTAAATGCCGTTATCCGTTAAGCTTTTGCTTGAGGGTGGCGTCTGTTTTGAATTCTTTGAAATGGTAGGCTTGCCATGTGTCAATAAATGAATGCAAAATTACACAGACAAGACCCCTTTCAACATCCAAAGGCTTATTCATAAACTGCTTCTAAACTATGAGTATCTTTATCTAGTTAATGATAGAACAGGAATTTACTTGAGGATAATTATAGTAGCATTTCAACAAGCACCCAAACAGAAGTTAGTGGACATGAAGGAATTCTTGAATGAAGGAAACTACTAGGTGTGGAAACTGTCACATGATCCCTCAGAAATCAGTCTAATATGCTGATTTTTTGCTCTAGAAACATTTATTATTATTTGAAAACATTACTTTTGTTTTACATTCAAAAGTTTGAGGTATATGATTTAAAAAAGAAATTAATACTTTTATTCAGAAAGGACATTAAATAGATCAAAATTGACAGTAAAGACATTTATAATGTTACAAAATATTTCTATTTAAAAAAGAAACGATGTTCTTTTGTACATTTTAACAATCAAAGATATATAAACTTAATATAAAACTATTGAAGATGAATGCAGGTTCAAAAATGTGTTTATCTGCTTTCAAAAACAAAACGTATTCAAATGAATCTAGGGTTGTAAACATCGGAAAGAGCAGGACAGATAATGCAAAGTCACTTAAGGTAACCGGGGCACTAAGGCCTTCGAGATTTAGGTTGCAACCTGATCTAATGAGAAGACGTACAATGTGATTCCTATGGAAAAGTACGATTTTTAGAAAGAACCCAACTCTAAACCTAACCGTCAATGGAGCATAAGATGAGATCTATGAATGAGATTGTACAAATTCATACGAATTAGCCACCAATTCGTAACCAAAATGTAAAATAGTTACAAATTGCCATAGTAGTGTATTGTTAAGTTCAGTTACTGGGGAAATTATTCCTATTAACTTTCTAGGGTTGTGAAGATATTCTTGGCATGTGCTTTGTATAATCCCATGATGTTTATGACTTTTTCCTCACAAAAATTAGTACACCCTCCTAAAAGTTACTAAATAAAACAAAATAATTTTTTTCTGGTGTAAGTTTAAGGCAATGTTCGATCAACAGGTAAGTATGTTGAACCAAAACATTTAAAGAGAAGTAATTTCTTGACAATTAAAAGTGTTATATAGCCCACTGAATCATTAATCATCTTAATGCTGACAGCAATGGAACCACTTGGGAGAGAACTGTCAGGAGACTTATTTCTTAGCACAATAGAGGACAGTGGTACAAGAGGATTACCAAATCAAGTGTGAAAATATAGCAAAAGTAACACAGAAATTTACATTTATGCATTTGGCAGACGCTTTTATCCAAAGCGACTTACATTGCATTATACTATACATTTGTATCGGAGTATGTGCAATCCCTGGGATCGAACCCATGACCTTGGCATTGCTAGTGCCTCGCTCTAACCACTGAGCTACAGGAAAGCTTCAAAATTTCAAAATTCAAAAAGAAATTCAAAAACAATGGACTTGTGACAAGGCCCCTGAAATAATCAGGCCTTCATTTAAGCTTTCGTTTAGTGATCAGGGATTTTTTTGCTAGACAAAGAGCAGGAGAAATACCAAGCGAGTGTCTCAGAGCCAGCAAAAGCTATGAAAAGAGTGACTGTTTATCTCACAGAGTAAGATGCAGCCTGCAGAAATGACATGCATGGTTGTTGTTCTCACTGGAACTACCTACTGTAGCCAAAGCACAATAAAGTCAGTTAGCCATTTCCAAAGCCCATACTTACAAAATATAGAATCTGGGAATCAATACTCTGGTCTCATGAGACCAAATCAATCATTTTGGATCTAACAGCATCCAAAATGTTATGGTGTTGCTAGAGGAGGAGTACAGTGAGAAGTGCCTGGTTCCCACAGTAAAGTCCAGTGGTAGTAAAGCTCTTATATAGGGATGTAAGAGTGCTGAAGGTGTGAGGGAGTTGTGCTTTATCAATGCTGTCATGAATTCCCACACCACTGTGTAATTTAATACACAAACTTGAAACAGAAGATGT